>VWZL01003632.1:719-90687 GCA_013396915.1 Stercorarius parasiticus
CCCCGTGCCGCCGGGCGACGGTGAGTAGCCGCCGGGCTCCGGGTGTCCTCACCCCCGCCACCCCCCCCGGGCGCTCGCAGCCCAACTGCCGGTGCCTCTCGCCGGCTAGCGTGCTTCTAGTGGCTTCTGCCTTATCCTCCTCCCTCCCGCTCCGAAATCCGCCCATGTCCCCCCTCCTCCCCTCCCCTGCACCTTGCTCGTCCCCGAGAGCTTCGTCCCCGTCCCCCTCCGCGCCCCCCCGCGAACGCCGCCTGGAAAGGGGGCGGGAAGTGCTGCAAAACCGGGTAGGGGTGAGATGCTGGGGGACGGAGACCCAAGTGAGTTTTTATCGATGTTTATCAATGGGAAACCGGTGGAAAACTAGCGCAGAGATTATCAAGACAAAAGTGTCAGGTAGCGCTGAACAAGAAAATAGGCGTCCTTCTCGCCGGAGGATTTTCCCATTCCCTGCAGACTTACGTTCAGTTTTGTTAATCGGTATTAAAACGATGATGACGATAATACCTGAAAAATCTGCTTATTGTTGCAGATGGGCCAGAAAGCTAGGGGAGAGCGAGCTTTTACGTAATTAATGGCTTGAATTGTTTCAGAAACACTGCTAACTTTAGCGGGCTTGCGGGCAGAAGCAGCCCTTAGATAAAGCCTGTCCTTTCCTTGCTAGTTCTTTACCCTCAGCTCTGTGTTTGTGTTGTGGAGGTGGGGAGGGCAGCGTTATTTGTTTGTTTTAAATCTAGATTAATGCCGTGGGTTTAATACAAACGTGAACCTGTCTTCAGAAGTTGACATCACTGAGGAATCAGCCAATTGGTTGACGTTTAACCAACCTTCTTTTTACACATAAACCCCATCAAAGAGTTGTTTACACTAATGTTCTTTTGAAATGCAAATCCAGAATGCCAACAGACTGAAACTCAATTTAGATTAATGTAATTACCTGCAATACACAAATGAGGCTATACTATTTAATAGCCTTCACTTAAACCTTTTTAGAAGATCAAAAAGACTCCTATTGTTGAAGTTTAGTACTACAACAATTAAAATATGCCTCTGTGTGATTTTCATGTTACCTTTGTAACTCTGTAGAAGCTTTTGGTTTTGCTTTGGTACTGTGAATTAAAAAAATCTGAAATAATTGCAATCCACATAGAAAAAGAGTAACAACTTTGTGACACGTTAGGCCCACATCTCATAGGGAGATTTTTTTGCTCCTTTCTTCTTAGGAAATTATTTGTCTTCAGAAAAATAATTGTCTCTCTCCTTGCTTTAGGCTTTAAAGAGATCAATGCTCCAACTATTACCCCACCTCTCAATCAGCCCAAAAGATCAAAAAAACGCCACGCAAATTTAACATTGGATAAAATGATGGAAAAATTCCTGCAGCAGAGCGTGGATACAGAAGAGAAATTTTACAGATACGAAGAGCAGAGGCTTAAAATTGAGGACAAGCGTCGGGAAGCTGAGCATGCTCGAGAGCTCCAGATGTTACAGATGTTGGGACAGATGTTGGCAGGAATTTCTTCTTCGGTATCACAAAGGTCACAATCTATACCAGCAAGTCCACCTCAGAGGGCGAACCATCGTTCGTATGGGGATAACTTTAATTATAATGCTATGACAGCAGCACTTTCTCCACCGATAGGTACTTCCTTCTATAGATAAACAAAAGTTCGGTTTTTTTAAACTTCTGTGTGAAAGCACTGGTAGTAAGTAGCTTTTTGAAAATAAAAGCTAGTTGGAATTGTCTAATATTGTGGTGAAGGTGTCTGTCTGATGTAAAATGAAATTATAACATCATTCGTACCATTGTACTGATTATTTAATATAGATACCTTAGTTATAACAAATTTTAATGAGCGAAATGACACTTTTCAAACCCTGTAGACATTTGGGACTTCTCTCCACGTTCACGTCTCTGTAAAGTGAAGTTAGAAGTTTTGTGCATTAAAGGGGAGTAGCACCTTTGCTGAAAGCTGTCTGGAAACACTAGATACCTTGTAGCAGAGATTCTGCTGCAATTGAAGTTAACAGGCCTAACCCAGTGTGTGAAGTTAAGGCTGTGCGTATGTTTTTTCAGGGTTGGGAAAAGAGTGGAGTTTTGCCTACACCGAAGTAAGTCAAATGTTAAAATCCACCTTCTTTAAAATAAATGTCTTTAAATCACAATTCTGAATCTTAACTTTTAATTAAACATCATATTACTGTAATAGGTGTAGAAGATGAAAATATTGGCGTATATTTTTATTCTATACCAATTCATTTATAAATTCTTTGGGGGTCTCAACTTATTTTAAACAAAACGGCACAGCAATAACTCTAGAATTGGTATTTATGCACAGACTTTTCCTTCTGTACCTTCTGTGTGGGCCAGAAGCTGATAATTGGATATTAGCGTTCATTAACAGAATTCTCGGGATCTGTGGCTCCGTGTCGTTTATCTTTATGATAGTCTCTTTGTACGTGGATGTAGACTGTGTGGGCAGGAAGAAAACAGGGGTACTCTTGTCAGTGCTGAAACTAGAATCAGCTCGGGGCTTGGTGGTTGTAGCCTGCCGTGTGGAAACGAAACAAGTCTCGATCTGGTTTAATTCTGAATTTCACACTGCTCGGAAGAAAAAAATGTGTGGTTTGAAAAGAAAAAAAGCCACCCAGCCTCCGTGTTGAATAATAATCTGGCATGCCAGATACTGAAGGGTGCTCTCTGATTCCTGAGAGAATCTTAGAGCCTTTTCAGGTCCATGTTACGTGCTGCGTTTCCCAGTAAAGCGCATGGGGGACTGGATGGTTAGGCCTGTTGAGGGTTTAGGCTGGCTGACTAGGTTGTGTTTCTTCTTGACTGGATAGTTGGTCTGTAGCATTCCTTGATGGCGGCAGACTTTTGTAGATAAATTACAGCATACATGTGGATTCTGTGTTTCAAATGTTTTCACTTTTAAATTGAAAAGAAACATGAAGTGCTTTAGCAAATACCTTAGGAAATCATTTGAGGTTCTAGACTGGGGTGATTACCATTACTTCTGAAAGGTTTTTTGCTGGAAGAGCTTCATTATCTGTAAAGACTTGAAACTAAAGTTTAGTTTTTCTTGACGGTTTTCGTCATATAGGTGTACGATCATATTACACTGCACAAAAATGCATTATATATATATTTAACTGTAGCAAGAGCAACTACAGATTCTAATCTTTTAATGGTAAAGGTGTAACAAAGTGTTTATAATAAAATGTGAAAGTAATGCCTCAGGCAGAACCTCTATTTAAGGAATTAAGATTTCAGTTGTTTGTAGCTGAATATGTCTTAGTGTTTCTGTTTAGTTGGGCCTTATTAAGAATTGCTTTTTGCATAATTCTCTGTTTTCTCTCCATTTCTTGTGCAATCAATTTATATTTACATATAAACAAAAAACAGCAACAAAAAATGGGAGACCTTCTTAACAGCATTGTACTTTAAGGGTTACAAGCTATATGATAAGTGTGGTTGAAAACCAGTCAGTGTCTGAAGTGTGATTGAAAGAAAATAATCTGCCCTATTTCCAGAGGAGATGAGCATTTTGTTCCCCTCTGGGTCACTGCAATGCTATTTTGGCCATAATCCAAAACAGGGTGGGTTTTTTCTTTTTTTTTTTTTATCTCAATAGTAGTGGGATGCCTGTATTATAGAAGGATTTTAAAAGCAAAAGATCAGCTAGCAGTATTTATCATTACTGAATGCTAAAACATTTTATTACTGAAGATTAGCACGTCTGGTTTAGGTTTAGATTCTGTGGAAGACAGAGAAAAAGATGCTTTCTGCTTGTAGTGCACAGATGTGGAGTTTTCATGTTCATTACACTTTTCCCCTGTTATTAAGTCCAAAATTTATGGAACACTTTTTCCTTTTTTTTTTTTGGTCTAGATTTGGAGTTGAGGGGTGGAATTACTAAGTTTTATACATCTGGAAATAAGGAGTGTCGTAGGAGTTATTTTTTTACATAATTATGTATTACTATATAGCAGTTCCTTGAAAGCTTTCTAGAAGATCTGTAAAAAAGAAAGTAAGCATAGCTATGGTCTAGAAGATTAATATTAATGTTCAAATAAACCACTCTTCTGAACTCAATTGTACAGTTAATGAGGAGCTTTGTTGAAATATAAGAACTTTTTCTTTTAGTGTATTTACTGCAATTTATAGTTAACACACTGTTGATAGAAGTACTGATTTTCAAATCCCATGTTAGGTTAACGGTTTAATTCTCTTTAGTTGTAGTTGTTGAAATACTTTTTTTCTTCTAAATTTTGTAGTCTTTTGAAACAGTTATTTGAATATGTAGCCTTCTGAGTGTGCAGTTGTTTTAATATGTAGCTTGACATGTAGCTTTGCGTCAGAGATCTGTAGTTGTATTATAGCTAAAAATTATTATCTTTTTGTGATATTTGTATTGTTTGCATCTAGTGCGTTGGATTATAGTTTTGCAGAAAGACTTTCACTATGCTTTGTAACCACCTGCCAAACAAAACAAAAGCAGTGAGATAGGCCCTGTTCTGCTAAGAGGTGAAAGTTTTTAAGGGGAAGCGAAAAAAAAGGTAGGGTGTATGTTTAAAGTGTGGTTTTAGTTGCTCTATGCTTGCTCTGTGTCTGGATGTGTTTAGTCCTTACTAAGTGTACCTATTTCAGTTGAGCTTAATTATGCAAGTGATTTCAGGCTGAACTAAGAAGATATTTCTAGTTACAAAATGTTCATACAACTATTCTGGGCTGTTGTTTCTTTCTGTACCTGAGCCCTAAATTAGGACTGTGAGCAGTCAGTGGAAATATTCCCTGCATCAGACTTTAAATTAATTTTTAAAATTGCGACCTTCCCTAGTTACTCACTGTTTTAAAGACCTTTAAGTGACGAAGCATTTGATGTTTAGACCATGGCACTTTGTGTATCTTTGAGTGATTTCATTAGTGTTTATGAGTGCTTAAAAGAAATGCCGATGGTGGTTTAAGAAAGAACATACTTTAAAGTAACACTTATTTTCTTCTTTTCAGTTATAGAGAGATCTTTTTCACTGCACAGAACACACTCTCTAAAGGATATGGAGAATATTTTTCAACTGGTGCGCAATGTTATCCCTCCTCTAACAGGGAAAAGGCATAAAGGTCAAGATGGACGTATAGGCATTGTTGGAGGATGTCAAGAGTAAGTTAAACAGAAATTTGATTTTTTTTCTGAAAGAGTTTGAGGATGTCATAAGCACTTTTAGAAGCCATTCAAACTCACCTTACGTTTAAAACCATGAGTATTTTCCAGAGAGCTTTATTAGTCCATCATCAAGACCATGCATACTTACGAAAGAACGTTTCCCTGCAGTTGTGTTGTGAAATTTTTATAGTGAATGTGGTTGAAACTTAAACGCTGTTTGTGTCTGTGTCTGCCTTCTCTTTTTTGACCACCAAACTTTCTCTGCTTTCAGCATTAGACTTTTCCCATTGTATTGTGAAGTTATAGAATAAGTAGAATAGAGTAAGGCACATCTGGGGTTTTTTATATTTTGGTATCTTGGGAATGGGGTCTTTTAAATTAGGAATAGAATATTTTACTACAGGCTTTTTGTTTTGCTAAATTGTGGTGTTTACTAGATTCTGTCAATACCTTGCTTATGTTCTGGATTAACAGAAATAGCATGTTTCAGGGAAAAAAGAGATACAGCATAAATTGGCTAAATGCTGTACTGACCTAGAAACAAAACAGGCTCTATTCTTTCCTTGGCCACATTCAGTAATCTGCACAATACTTTGAATGAGCCACTACGCCTTCCTATTTTTCATTTTCCCCTTTTGAAATAGAGATGGCATCTTTCTCCGGTAAAAGAGATCTGCTGTTGGACATCTGCCATTAATAAACATTCTATAAGGAGCAAAAAAGTGCTGTCTTATAGCTGGGTTGATTACCCAGGAGTTAGTTTTCCTGTTGGTCTAATGGGCTTAGGTTCTTACCTCTTGGCAGAAGGCAGCACCTCTGGAGAGTGATTCTGTCCGTATGTCTCTCTTCAGTCTTCACAAAGAGAAATTAGGGCAACTGGAATCACAGTTTAGGCACATTAGTTGGGCATCTAAAACCAGATGGGATTGATCTCGGTCACAGATCCCAGATTTGGCTTGGAAATAGTGCTTGACTCTGGTTTTGTTTTGTTTGTCTCTAAACTTTTAAGTTGGTTTTCTGAGAAGAGTTTGCTTTTTTAGTGGCATGATCTTTATAAATATTTCTATGAAAGGATCAGGTGGCTAAGGTGAAATCCTGCGTCTTTGAAATAAAAGCAAGGTTTGAGATTGGCTTCAGTATAGCAAGATTTTATCTGTCTCTTACAGCAAACGAGAGAAAGCTTTTTTAAAATTTGCTCTTGAATTTGGGACTTCATTATGGCAGGCTGATTTCCAGACTATCTAATCTCATGGCTGTATTTCCTAACCTAAATTGTATTTCATTCTAGATACACTGGAGCACCGTATTTTGCTGCAATTACAGCTCTCAAAGTGGTACGTGTTCTTCTATACTAATCCAAAATGAACTTTTCATCATTTATATTGGCTAAGTGCCATTTTTTAAAAGCATTCATTCTGTGCTGCACATGAAATTTGAGTTCTAAAAGGTCTTCTATTTAACAAAGAAAATCCTTAGTCCAGGATTTGTAGAAATACTTTGTAAATGTGTGTCATTTGCTATGTTTTCTGTAAATATTTTCTCTGTATAAGGTAACATAAGACATATGTCAAAAATTTGATAATTTCAGAGGGAGAACTGTTTTATCGGAGACTTGGATAGGAAATTTCAAAACTTGATGAAGTATTTTCTCCAAAAGTGAACAATAAAATAACTTGAGATTAATGTTTAAAGTTATGTTTTCGGTGCTGCAGTGAGTTCTTCAGAAATATATTCTGGACCTGCTAACTGTCTTGAATGAAGTAACTTTCTTTCAAAACTTACAGCTTTAGGCTAGTAAAATTCTTATATGCTGTAAGTTTAAAGATTGCTGGTTAAATTTAATGTAATTTTTAATAGCACATTTTGTTTACATTATAATCTTTAGCAGAAGTATTTTCTAAGCTTTTTTCCCCTAGAAGTGTGAACTTCCTTATTTTAGTGACATATTAACTGGCTAAAAATATACTTACTACAGACTACATAAATACACTGGTGATTATTCAAATGTAAACAAATCATGCTTGCATAATACATACACATAATACACACATATGCATACATAATACATACAGTACTCTCTATGTAGTGTGTCAGTACTTTCAGTTCATTGTGTATGTTTTTCTTTTTGAAGATTTGTTTCAGTAAGTAGGTAACCAAGAGTGATATTTCCACCCCACCTCACCCAGGATGCAGTCCCTCAAGGATTTAAAACTGAAATGATATTATTTAATGATCTTGTATGCAATATTACGGCCACTCAGCTTTCCGTTCGCTATGTGCAAATACATAGTAGGAGGTCCCCTATTGAAGTCACTTGGTCTCAGATCATTAGATCTGCACACGAAGAGTCATAGGATCAAATCTCTGCATTGCTTAGCAGCTTGAAATGTTAAATGTATAGTAGTAAAGTAGAGGAGACACTTAACTGTGGGAAACTTCAACATGCAAGACAGATACAAGATCAGGCTTTCTGGTCACAGCTTACATAATTTTTATGCGCATGTCTTATTTTTTGAGTTGATAACAGAAGCTTGAGACTAAACTCCTCAGCTTTAATGTTTATTTAACTTAAGGGGTGTTGCTGAAATTGTGCCAGCCTTTATCCGACACAGATTCGGCCCATTGAGTAAAAATGGTAGGACTGGAAATGTACTCATAGATTGCCGTAGTTATATTTTGCAATTATAGTACAGTATCATTTTTCTTCTCTAATGTAACTTGTCCCTTGTTCAGCTGCGTTCTTTTGCCTTTTTTCTTATTTTGTGTGTGATATTTTAGTCTTTGCTGATCTCCAAATGAGAAACATTTCTCACGTGAGTAAAGGTTCAAGATCTGTGTTTTTAGTCATCCTATCAGTGAGAAACACAAAAAAATGATATTGGAAGTAAGATACAAAAAAATTTCTCTAAAACATTGCATGGTAGTCTAAGCCAAAATAGAAAAAAATAATAAAGTTTGCTTTACCTACTGAGAAGTAAGAATTCAGGTGAATTATTCACTGCATAAACTTTGGAATGATAAAGTTATTAAGTATAAATATGATAATTCTGTTTGTAAATTTTCTTTTTTTAGGGTGCAGATTTATCCCATGTGTTTTGTACCAAAGATGCAGCAACAGTAATCAAATCATATAGTCCAGAGCTGATTGTTCATCCAGTTCTGTAAGTGACTTATCTTATGTTTAAATGAGCAAGTCAGGATTGCTAGTTTGAATGTTTCAGTATGACAGTTGATTAGTTTGCATTATTTCTTTTTCTGAATTACAGGATGGGTGAGCTGGAGGTTACAAAACCTCCTGGGCTTGTCCTTTGATTGCAGACAGTTAGATATTTAATAAAGAACAATCAGTTGTGAATTTTTTCATTACTACCAGAGTACAATTTTTTAAAAAGGAAAGATCTTTCTTTCTGCTACTTGCCGACATGTGTTCTGTGATTGTAATGCCTTTAACTGTGAACAGCAGCAAAATCCAGAACTAAGAATCACTACAAGTCAGCATTTTAGAATCATTTAGAAGGCAAATTGAGCATGTTCTCTTGCTTCTTCAGTCCTAATAGTATTTAACAGTAGTGTATCTTTCGTCCTCTCACTACTGTGTACGTAGTCATTTATGCAAAATTACTGGGCAAGGGAGTTGCTGATTCTCATTTTTCTTCATAAGTATGTTGCATTAGATACGTTAGATACACACCTATTCCTGGGGAAAAAAATGGATGTTCTAAAATGATCTAAAATATAGGTTTTATTAACAAGAAGACAAAAAGTTTAATAAGCAACTTCCTAATTGGGAAAATCAGTGTGTGCTTCCCTGGATTTGTGTTCTGAAACGTGTTACTGATTGGTGAACTTCTACAGGATAAACTGTTTCAATTAGGTGTTGTGATGGTTTACAATGAGCACTGCAAATGAGAATTAAGATATGCGCCTTAGGTATATGTCCCTGAGCTTAGCTTGCACCAGTGCGTGTCAAAGTCTGTTGGTGTACGTAGCAAAGCTGTGATTAAGCTAGAAAGAGCATAATTTAAAATTGTGTTTGTCAGATATTGCTGTCAGGAAGGATTTATGACAGTAGAAATATTTCAGTGTCTGAAAAGTAGAATATGATCTCCCTCATGGGGATGCCTGCAGTTGGAAGCCATAAGTTTATTACATTCTAAAGGTGGGTTTCATTCCTGTCGGTGTAGAGAGAGGTGCTTGGAAAGAAGTCAGTTAAATAGACAGATATCAAGGGCTGTGTTTTGTTGGGTTTTGGAGTTGTTTTTGTGTTTGCTTTTGTTTTTTTTTCAAAGATAGAAGAAACCTGTGACATTGTGCATTTTAGACAGGGAAGAAATGATGTTTGAAAGTAAGGGGAAGATACAAGGGTAGGGTTTTTACCAATCCAACTGCATTAGCCTCTAAAATCCAAAAGGCACATCTTCAGTTGCCGTCCTGTCTGATATCATATGATAACAAATGAGATGGAGAATCTTAATGGTAGTAGTGGCTTGTAACTTAGGTTGTCTTGATGGATGATGATCAGGATACAGCATATGGTTGTCTTGTGTGGGAAGGAGTTGACCTTGCCTTGGGAGAAGCATTTTTTGTATACACAGGGTTCTTGATGTAATGTGGTAATGGAAAAAGTTAATAGGAAAAGCAAAAGCAATATAGAGAAAAAGGGAGGTGACAATGGTAAAATTCCTGTTCATGGAGGACTGGATTGTGCATACTAAATAAGGGTTGGGGTTTTTTTTATGCAGATTCTCAGTGTCTTCTGTGGAATTCAGATCTCAGTGAAAACTCTGATCTTTCTATTCACAAAGAGATCTTTTGATTTTAAACTTCACCTCTGTCTATAAATTCCTCCAGATGTACAAAGTACAGCGACTCTAGAAACTTTCATATCCGTATAGTTTGAAGTCTGAAACTCAATGTTTAATACTTTTATTACAACTCTAATTTCACCCAGACAGCTGGCTAATTGCATGAAGCAATGGATCTGTAAATACTGTTTATATGACATTCAAAATGAAAAAATGCAAATATCAGAATGCTCAGATTTTGTTTGTTAAATTTTCTCATCTTTTTATCTCTTCTTTTCTGCTTCATTTGAGGAAAAGAGAAAACAGTCTTTTCTGGTTAGAAAGGAAAAAAAAAATCTTGACTGACTCTATTGAGCCCAGGTTTTATTCAAATTTACACAAGCAGCCTATTTTTCTGGTAAGATCCTTTTGTCTTCAGTGTCACACTTTTCATATGATCCTTTATATGATGTGGAGCCGCGTGAGTTCTGCAGGCACGGCCGGCCGCTCTCGATTCAGAGCCTGATCTCTTAAACAGTCTTTGTACTTTTCTCCCGGGCCGCACTTCACGCATGGAAGAACCTCCGGGTAAAACCCACCCAGCAGCTACGTCATTGTTTTCTTTTGTCTCTCCCCTTAAAACTTTGCTTTGTTATGATTTCTCCGTGACCCTTCAGAGTAACTAGGTGGCTGTTGTACCACTCTCTTATTATGCTAATCATAATTGTGGCCCCTGTGTACTCCTCAATTCACTGTTTGAACAGCTTGGCGTTTCGCCAGTGTTCAGCTGCCATTTTGTACTGCCAGGAGTCTGACATTTTATCATCTCCTCTGCGACTTGGCTGCCGCTACCTTTCCCTACTGCATTCACCTCACAGGGGATCACCTCAAGGGAAGAACATGCTTTATGCTTTTTTTTTTTTTTTTGCTGCTGCCCCCTATATGGCGAGGGATCTTCTGGCTCGTTAGAGCTGCTGTCGCAGGGCTTTGACGGCCTGACTAGCAAAGGTATGCGAGAGCTAGAAGTTGCACTGTTGCGTTTTAGGTCCTTGGCAAATGTCTGTCACTTCAAGGATGCAAGGAATGTTATGCGAGGAAGATTGAGTAGGTTTGCAGAAGGAGGGTTATGGAAACGGACATCCACCTTGCAGCATTGCCAGGGCAGTTCCATGTGGCCCCAGCTGCAGACCATCCTGGGATTCCTTTTGGTGTAACATCCTGTGCTGGGGACACCCATAATGCAACTTTCTCTGTGTTTTTTGTCTCATGACTTCATTCCCTGTTCCTGTGCGTGAAGCTGAGAGAGCTGTGACCCACACATGGCAGCCTAGGATCTGGAGAGACACAGCTTCGACACCTGGCTCTGTGCATCCTCACTACCTGAGCTGAGTGATGATAGCGGGGTGTCTAGGGGCCATGAACAGTCAGTATTATCAGTAGTAGCTTTTTCCTTTTTATTCAGGGATTCTGTCAAATGTATCATGGACCCTTCTATGATGACCTGCTATTAATGAAAGTATTAATTAAAAAATGACCAGTTCAATATTTTTGCTGACTTTGCTTTCCTGTGGAGAAGTGAAAAGTGTGTATTACAGAAGCCAGGATATTTTGAATAGCAGAGTATACTGAGTCTTGGTCACAGTTGCCTCGCTCTTGTCACCATTACCCCTGGGTTTGTGCTACGTTTTTCTGTTTTCTCATCTAATATGGTCCTACTGTAAACTCTACACAAATACAAACAAGATAAAACTTAGCTTTTGCATTTTATTAAGTTTTATTACAGGCGTTTTCTGTGTGTATTTCTGCTGTAGATGTGTGCATACTTTCTTGCATTACTGTTGAGAACTTCCTAGAGAACAGTTTTCAGGGGCTTTTTTATATTCCCCGTGTTGATTCCCTGGCTCAGGCCAGGTTGAATAGACTTCTTGGATACGTGTGTTGGGTTAGCTTATCCTGTCTTGATAGGTGAGTGATCACGGAATTAAACGAGCTATATGAACCCAGCTAGTTATATTTTAAAAGAAGAGCGAATAAACCTATTGTGTTAGATTCCCCTCTTGCAAGGACTCTTTCATAATCTTACAGAGTGTTTCTTTCTCTGTAGGCCAGAAAAGATTGAGGTACTACTGAGTAGCCCACTTGTAACCTGGTTGTCAGGTGATTTGTAAAGTCAGCAGTCAATATACTCCTTGAGCTCCAGAGTTTTATCAGAGAAGTAGAATGAGATGTCAGGTCATTAACTTTTTGGTCCTGAAGAAGTCACATAATTTTTCCATTATCTCCAAAAAAGTCACCCTTGAACTAGGTATGGATTTAGAATTAATC
Organism: Stercorarius parasiticus; assembly: GCA_013396915.1. Classification (NCBI taxonomy): domain Eukaryota; kingdom Metazoa; phylum Chordata; class Aves; order Charadriiformes; family Stercorariidae; genus Stercorarius; species Stercorarius parasiticus. Next base: position 12,991 of record VWZL01003632.1, read on the forward strand.
CTTTCCTCCCAGCTGGTTGTATTTATGGGTCTGTACGGACTAGGAAAAATTGCCAGAATTATCAAAAGTTTTAATAGTTAATTGCAGAGTTTAAGTTTTTGTTAGGATTTTGAAGAAGATTATTCTTTTCTGTTTGAAATAAAAATAATCGGGGAGAAAGCTCTCATGAGGCTGGCCCTTGTGTTGAGGCCACTTACCATTAATGAAGACGCTTAGCTTAGATCAGGGTTGCTGGAACATACTTTACCTAGTTTTATTGGATTTTTTTCTGTTTTGATGATTTGAAGAAATCATGAAAGTGAATCATGGATAGTGAGCTCCTGATAAGTTATTTGAGCACTTTTAACCAGTGCCAAGTCTCTTAAAGAAAGCCGAGGAACAATCTTAAGATTTTTGGCCCTTTCTAATTCATTATGTGGAGAGGAGATGTAAAAACATTAGTCCTATGTGTGAGGAAGCTCATAACTTTTAGTTGTGTTAGCTAAAAATAGCTATTAAACGCTACTTCTGTGTAATGTGGGACTAACCTCTCTTTTAAATCAGCTACTGGAAGAAGTGCAAGAATTCTTGTCGCCAGGGAAAGTCAAGGAGGAAGCACAGATTGCTCCGATTACCAAAAAGATGCCTCCTGAGTGACTTGGCTGCTGGATCCCTATTATACCCGCAGAGAAGATGCGAGCATAAACTTTCTGATCTTTCTCCCAAACCTCATTTAGACAGCAGTCTAGCTAGGAATCGCATGAGAAAGTTTGGGGTTTTTTTTTTTCCTAAGTACTTAGGGAGAGATAAAGGTCAGTTTGTATGTGCTGACTGACAGAAGTATACTTAAACTGTTTCTAATGCTGTTGTGCAGTGCCATGGACAAAACGTTTATGGATCTGTTTCCTGTGTCCAGCTTTCTCGGCAATAAGCTGCTACTTCTTTGCTGTATGCCACAGAGTAAACAAAAGATGGAAGGTGTATTCACCCCATACTACAGTCCCTTTCTTCCATGTTGTTGCAGAGGTCCTTATCCCAGGTGATAACTAACAAAGGTTTTGCCACCTCCTCAAAATGCGAGAGGTAGCCAAAGATTTTTAGCATCACTGCGGGGAGTGCTGCTGTTCTTGCTGCTTTCTGGTACGTCAGAAAGAAATGTATACGTGCATAGGAATATTTTACTCCAGTTAGATCCTGGCCAAATTCATCCTTCTGAACACTTGTTAACCTGTTGTGATTTGACACCAGGATTAGATTTCTTCGGTATTTCATCTTTTTTGAGTTTGAGTGAAGGCAGGCATGCCTGGGATTTGCTTTTCCATATTTTTTGATTATTATTGTTTGACGATTTTAGGGTCTCATTATTTTTTTTTCCAGCTGACAATCAGCAAAGCAGATATTTAGATCAAGACTTGTTCTGTCTTCTCATGTGTCCACAGCCAGTTTGAAGCACTCTAGCCTTCTGGGTATTGATTCAACTATCATCTGTGCCTTAACAGTTGAATGTGAACTAGAGAGGGATACCAATGTGATAAAAGCTTGTCACTTTATTTATTAGTTTGAACATTTATTTTTTTTTTAAAGTGCATTAGTTTTTCTAGGGACGTTTTAAGTCTGTTTCATTCTGAGGGAAATGACATTGTCATCTTAGCTTCATTCTGTCACTTTTAAAGTGTCAGGTTTTGGTTGATTGCAGTCCATTTGGAAGAATATTTGACAGATTCTACTGATACAGTCAGTTCACAAGAAGTATTAATAGGTCAAGACCGCTTCCGTGAACTGTGAAAATGTGAGGTCAAGACATTTGGTTGTCATTATACTTTTCTGGGGGAATTGTCCTAACACACATTGGTAATGTGGCTGAGATCAAAACATACTACAACTGCTTTAAATATTTGGATATATCTAAATGCAGGTTGTAAAATGATTGTGTTGATACCTGTGGTATCTTTACAAGGCTAGATAAGGTTGACCTTGAGTGCTGTTGTCATGTCTGTGTGAGAAATGTAAGAAAATGGAGTCAAGCAATAGCTGCTTCTCCTTTGGGGCTCTTTCTCACAGAATGTGAAAGGCTCAGCTCTGCATCAGAGAGGTGACCCCGTGTATATAATGCATTTGGGTTCATTATTAAAGAGGTGGTTGTTGGCTCTGATGCCTGTAGTGTGTTGACAACCCAAATCCTCTTGAAACAGAAGATCTGATACCTAAATGAGAGTCTGGTGTCTGATAGCAGCTGTGGAAAAAATTTTGGGTTTTGTCGTTGTTATTATGATGTAAAAAATACGATATGGTAAACACGGCATTTTTTCTAAATGTGTACCTCAATAGGTCATTCACACTCTCGCTGCCTTGAAAGTAGAATATAGAGCAAGTAAAGACTGTGGTATCTGCATGTCAAGAGCAGTCTCCTGCTATGAATTTGTAACGCCAGTGCTTCTCCTGGATGATGGGTTGCTGTTCTTGCTGCTGTGTTGTTAGTATTCAGATTAAGCCTACCAGGTTCACTTCTGGTGTCTAAATTAACTTAATCAATGGCTGAATTGGAACACTTGATTTCTTAATCATTAGATTTCTCAATCATCTCAGTCTCCCTCTCATTAGGGTCTTTGTTTTTTCATTTTCTTCCCTGACGTTTAATCAGATTGTAGCAGGAAAATAGTTATAGTCTACCTAGCATTTGCAGATCAAACACTACTGAAAGATTTTTCAACAGCTTGGTTAGGTGAAAATGACCATTTTGTCTTCTAAACCTTTTGGGGGGGCATTTTAATATGCTAATCTTAATTTACTAAATATATTTCTTTTTGGTCTCTAATAGCATCCAGCCAAGTTCATGACACTGTTGTCACTGAGATTTGCTCTACCTGATTTGAGATGCTTGGTGAGAGACCCATGAGTTGATGATGGGATCCATGAGCTTTTCTAGAATAAGTTGTTATTTCCAGTTCTGTTCATGGGGCCAAAAGAGGCTGTCTCAAGCCTTTGGGCTTTTGGCAATTTGGAATTCATTTACAAAAATGATGATTTAAACATTGACTCTTGGAATATAGAATTAGTTTAATTTTGTACTGAAATATTTTTTGGTACTATTTGGTTTTGCCTGTAATTCCTTTGACTTAATCTTTCTCGAATAATCTCTCTACCTATCTTATTTACGCAGTTTCCAATAATGACCTCACCCAGGGTTTACCACAATAGTTAATAATTAGCTTTCTGAGATAACTGCTTAAATTCTAGAGGTACGCGTTATGTCCTGTCTTTCGCTCTTTTGATGTACTGTATAACATGACAGGATCTAAATGTCAGCAGGTCTAACATTTGATTCACATTAATATAATTACCTGCAGTGTTTGGACAAACAAAACCAAAACTCTTTCATCCTCAGATCAGAGACTTTTCCCCATCTTTGAAGATAAGACTCTAGGTTGGCTTTTGAAACTGCCCACTTAAAGTGGCTTTGTCTGAGTTTATTTAACAGACTTTTGCAGCGGTACATTTTAATGCATTTGGAGTTGCCGCAGTCACACCAAGTGTGCACAGATAATGAGCAGAATTTGAAAAATACCCTCTCCAGCGAGGAGCTGTAGAGTTGATCAGGTGACGACAGTCTTGCCTGTGTCCCGTGTCCTTCTCTAGCAGGAGGTCCCGCTGATTGGCGTTTAGTGATGCCCAAACCACATCTCTGATTACTAAGGTGGTTCCAGCTCTGCCTAAAACACATGTGAAGAGCTATGGTCCCGCTGCCTCCTGTCTGCGCTGTCATTCATGCTTATCTACTATTTCTGTAGCTCCCGGTTACACCCGTGCTGACTTCACTTCACATTTTCTTGTTTTCATGTAAAATTTGACAAGGCTGCACCTTATCACTGTTGCTCCTTTCCCTCCTCTAGAAAGCAACAACAGTAGCTGTCATTCATCCCGAATGAAGAAAGCTGCTGTGTTTTGAGCTTTCTGTGATAATTTAAAGCTATTGCCTTGGTGGCTTTTGATCATTTGGTGAAAGCTAATCTTTGACTAAAATGCAGTGTACGGCAAAATTTTCTTCTTTGGGGGGGCTGCAGATGGGAGTTGCATTTCTGGACCTGTCCAAGTGTCCTCCCACTCTGGGCAGTGACCAGCCTAGAGCAGACTTTCAAGCAGATGGCACCTGTCAAATATCCGTTACAAACTACTCGGGAAGATGTTTAGAAACTGTGGGTTCTAAATCTGACAGCAGTAGCCACCATGTTTTTCAGGCTCTTTGTTGTTTTTGGAAAGGTTATTACATCAAGCTTTTACCAAGATGAAGAGCTACAGAACTGTGTTTTAAGTCAATTTTTATTGTGTGAAAGTGAAATACGGAAGAGTCCGAAGAGCAAAAAGCTTGACTTAATGCTTTTATTTTCTTTATTAGCTTTTCAAATCTAAAAGGTATTACAAGAGGCTGGGAGGTTGTGCATTAGGGTAAGAAGCAACAATGAGACTGTGCAGTACTGAATCCAACAGTTATTGCCATAAGCACCGTAACTAAACCAGTGCTGTTCTTGTATGCAAAAATAATTGAGGTGGCAAGACGAGGAATTTTTTTCCAGGGTATATTGATTTTAGTTTGGCAGAAGTTATCTAAAGCTACAAGAATTCACAAAGAATTCACAAAGTGTATCCTCACGATTTCAGGGACTAGGTGCTCTTTAATTTGAAGAATCTTTGTAGAATTTGCCTTGGAAAAGTACTTTTCTAAATACATTCTGGAGGCAGAGAAAAGAGCAAAAAGGTAAACATGTAAGATGGTGAAAACCGTATCTTGGCCCTACCTACACAGGGGCTTCAAGGAAGGCAAATGATGAAGGTGTGGTATCTGCCTTCGCAAGTGATCACAGTCTTAGCCTCTGCTGAGTGAAGCTTTCTGTCTCTCCTCCATCTCTCGCTAATAGCTAAGGAAAGTTGATCAGGTAAACATCTGTGGGGTCCTTTTTCATAGTGTGCCCCCTGTGAGACTCTCCGTATGCTTGCTTTTTTGTTTAGATCTGTTTTGGCTAATGGACAATGTGTAAAGTTGACTTTGATGGGAGGTTATTTTTCTGATATTTTCCATTACCTTTAAACTTTTCCTTACCTACCAGGCTTCACAGGAATGAGACAGGTTATAGAAGGTTCTTCAGTTTTCCTTATCAATGATCCTGTCGTCTTGCGGTTATTAATTACGTGTTTATCCTGTGGTAGGTAGTGCTTTTCTGTATGCAGTCAGAGTTTTATCAGTTGCTTTCCAGACAAGCTAAGACTTTGAGGAAGCTTTTGGGATTTGGAGGGGTGCTGTTTGGTTGCTTGATTGAACAACAGTGAGCTGATGTAATCTAGATTTTCCACAGAATGGCATCTGATAACATGTCACGTAACACTGTAGTGGTTAGCTGGAAATTAAGTAGCTGTTTGAAGATCTGATCATTCCCTGCAAATCTACAGCTGTGGTCTGTCAGCAGAATGTTTAATTGCACACATCTGCACAATGGTACTGTAGTTCACTTTCCATGTTTACAGGTGTTAACTGCTTGGATTCAGCTTCCCAAATTATCCGTGTTGTGCATGTCCATGGTGCAGAGTTTGTATTTTCAAATTATGGGAAAGCCAGGCTGTTTCCCAATCTCTTGCCCCATCACCTTCCAAAAAGTTTGCTTTATTTTGGGAAATCTGTGACTTCAGTTAATCAAAGCCTCTCTGAAAGATTTTTACACGTTTTTCAGAAATTCAAATGTTGTTTTCTCGTGGCATTGTGAGAGATTTTCTGACTCCTCTTTATAGTAATATTAGCTTTGTGCTTTCAAGTAGGGGTATTGTATTTGTTATTCCTGTTTTGGAAAAAAGCCAAGTCACGTATTGTATGGCTCTGCATCTCTAGAGGCAATACTGATTCTTGCTTACTCGATCCCTTTCTGCCAAAGCCTGAAGATTGCATCTCTTTCGATCAAGGGGACATCTTCATACCTCATACCTTTCTAGATATTTTTTTTTTTTAAAATACAGTGCTGATTTCGATTGTGTGTGCATGTCTTGGGCAGTAGAGGTGATAATTAAATGGAGAGGTTTGAAATCAGGTTAGTAATCAGGGTTGGCATGAAGGGACAAAGGAAGTTAACAACAGTATTTGTGTGAGTGTAGTACATGGCGAACAGCTGAGGACCTGACTTGCGTTCTGTGCTGGTGCCTACAAAGCATTTTGGGTTTGGTTTTTTTTTTCTGGTTTTGATCCACAGGCAAACAAGAATACACATTGGCTTTTTCTGTAATAATAAACTAAACACTACCAAGGAATATTTATTCCCAGGTACCCAAACATGATTATCTGTTCTGGCAAATCATCCAAATGATCCTTGTCAAGCTTTTTGGCCTGGCCAACTAGCCTCTCCCAACAGCTTCTTCCAGTGGTGAGGAACTACCATGGTTCAGGGACCGTGCCTGATAGGGGCAGCTTGAGCGTTAACTGCTCTGAAGCCAGAGGGTGTAGAGGCTGGCTGAGCTCAGTGTCACAGAACTCTTCTGGGCACGTTTCAATGTTGTGTATAGAGTGGAGCTGTTAAGAGCTAGAAAAGTTTCTGTCTTTGGGCTAAATCCCATGGTTAGGAGCATTCAAGGTGACACCCCTTCCTGAAGAAAATTACATGTTGATCATTTGTACCCTATCAGCTTCAAAATGCTACTGCTTTGATGTCTGTGTGTGGGAATAAACTCTAAGATGACACTATAGCCCTTCCACTTTCAGAGAAGCTGTAGATACAGGGTATTTCTAAGGTGTCCTTAGCTGCATAACCACAGCTGTTGTGAACATCCAGTATCTTAAAGTGAAGTTGGCATGATGCTTCTCTGGGGCAGTATTCTTTAAGAAGAACCAAAATCCATCAGTTATTTTTTCAGCATGTTTTTATAGCTGATTTTGCGGTGTAATAGTCATTATCACCATTTTAAATCTCTTGGCCCTTCATATGCCTTGGGTTGCTTCTTGATGTGAAGTTGCAAAGGAGTTATGTGAGCGTAATGTTTGTAAAATGCTTTGAAGATGAAAAGCTCTACAGTAGGTTTTTATTATTACCAGAGGCAAAGTGAGCAGGAGCGGCTTAATGTTGGACTGTTCGTTTCCCAAGAGATGGCTTTGTTTTGAAGAGTGTGCATTATCAATTGGGTTGCAGACAAAATTATTTTATTTCAATCCACAATATAAGTAGATTGGCAAACTTTCTGCGTTGAGATTATTTGCATGAGATATTTGTAAAAGAGCAGAGCAGTTATGGTACTATCTATGGCTCTGTTCTTAGCTTAGGTTTAATGGAACATTTTTTTTTTAATGCATTTGGCTTCTACTATCCAAAGGTATTTTGGATCCAATCCATTTGAACATCCTTATATATACAGCAGTATCCTTATATCTGTATAATATATAGAAATCTATGAGATATTTATTTGAGATATATATATATTTGAGATATATATTGCTCTTCTAGAGATAAAATCAGCTTCAGCATGTGAATAAAAAAGTGGGCAGCATTTAGAAATGGTGACATTTTATTAGAGTTCGGTTCACAGTCAGTTTTTCACATGTTCAACCTACTACATATAAAAGAACCGACTTGTTAACAGTGCTTTAAATATTTCTTGAATCATTTTTATTTCCAGCCTGTATCTACATTGTAAACTGATAGGTGGTTTTATGGGGAGGGGGGAAAGTGAGCCATTTGGCAATTCTCAAGCTATTGCTGTTTCCGTGTGAGCTAGAGGAGGCTGGAGGGAGCTGTATCGTTCAAATGGAAATTCAACTTCAGCTTGCTAAGCGGGGGACCGCTTCAGGGACACCGAAGCCCTCACGTGGTTCGTTGTCTCCCTTGCCCTTGTGGCGGGTCGTCGCTTCCACCCAGCAGCCTTGTTTTGACAGAGCTGTTCCGTGGTGTCAGCACAGGGCTCCTTTGGGACCCAGCGCCGCTGCAGCCGGGGGTTTCTGGAGCAGATATGGTCTGTGGAGGGGCTGCTGGCCCACGGCCAGGAGCGAGGCACTGCATCCCTGCTGCCTTGAGCCGGGCCGCCTGGCTCGGTGCAGCTGCAAAAAAAAAACCTTTGGGCTCCTGCCTGGCACTTGCAGAGATCGTTGTGGAATTTGCTGATTCTGCCAGACGCAAGCTAAACACTTGTTCCCAAGTGGTGTGTCCCATCAGTACAGCTGTTGGGTTATGAAAAACATGCAAGGGCTTTCATGCGTGATAATACAGCTTTGTTGAGTATTGCAAGCTGAAAATTTTCCGAGAGTATACTATCATACAGTACCCCCTTGCTTAGCCTATAGGGACCTTCCCCTCCTGCCATCGTTCACTTAAAATGCTCATTTATTGTCATCACTTATGTCAGAGGCGGGGAGGGAGGGAGGCTAAATTTTCCCTCCGTACTGTCGGTAAGGATTAACTGACATTGTTGGGCAGTGCTTTGAAAATATTCTGACCTATTTACAGAACAAAACTGATCAGAACAAAATAAACAGTTCTGGTCAGCGGCTGAATGCTGTATTGTGGCAACTGTATGTGGGCAGTGGATTTTTCTCATCATTTTTCCAATGTAGACAAAACCAGAACGCTACAGAAATCTTAAGTATTGCAAGCAGATAATACTCTTACTGAATAGCTTGATTCTCCTGTTGCCTTTTGGGGAAAGGGGATAGTTTGGCGGTAATTCAGTTGGAACAAATGCTTATGAAGCAACTGACAGAAAAGCATATGAGTAGATTTATCATTTTACCATGCAGGGTAATAAATAATCGCATCATTTCCAGCAAGCCACAGCATATATCTACGAGATGGTGGATCTCTCTCTGAGGTATAATCTTTGCAAAGAAGCATTAAATAGGGAATTGTGACAGACTGTAAGAATTGTTGGTTTCCTGCTTGGATTTTATTTTCTTATTTTGTAACAACCATAGTGGGCACTTGCAATTACTACCTCATTTTTATGTGGCATCCCCTAAGGAATGAATCAAGAGAAATATTACATTTTAACTGTTTAGACAACCATTCCATAATTCCTGGGTCACAGATTTTTGGTAGTTCGTAGGATAAAATTGTCTGACACTCAAGATAGGAAATATCTCTATCTTGCATCTGGAACTCAGATTCTGAGAATACTAAAATGAAGCCTTTTTAAACGTGTCTTTTTTTTTTTCTGATTCCATTTAGTGATAGTCCCAATGCTGTCCATGAGGTGGAAAAGTGGTTACCACGACTGCACTCAGTTGTCATAGGACCTGGCTTAGGTAGAGATGAAGTTCTACTTGAGAATGCTAAGGTAATGTGTATACTGATATTTCATTCTGTGTCTTTATGTTGAATTTTATTTTATTTCCTATCTTTTACATGATTACACAAATGTTTTTGATTAGGGTTACTAAATAACAAATTTAATAAAGTATTGTTGACTGAAAATTACAGCTGTTAATCATGGTCTTCATTATTAAACTGTAAGCATCACGCTGAATTTTAGGCACCCTTATGGTTGTTTTGATTTGCTTTCATATTGATTGTTAAAGTTGCTAATTAAGAAATAAATGTTGGCATCTCCAGATAAAAGGGCTGTGTGTTTTCTTAGGTGCAAAGCAGCTGTACTGTAAGAACATAAATAAAAATTTAAGGTCCTAATTTTTGGAACCGTATTTGACAACTTGTGTCAGCAGAGGTACCAAAGAACAGGGACTATGTCCCCTTGCAATAAGAAATAATACTCTTAATTATAAAATGTTGCAGATTTCTACTCTGGATAAAGAGGTAATCCTATTTTTTGTCAAGCCTTCATGGAGAACTGAAAACAGGAGCTTAAGATAGTTCTGTACTCTGAATGTTATGTATTTACACAGTCTTCCAGATGATGTCTTGCATTACTGTCAACATATCTTTATATGTTCAAAGTATATCTTTCAGTCTAATGTCAATCTAATTTTGTGCGATTTGAAATGAATTTTTTTTCCTGAGAAGTGAATTAATTGAATTAATCATTGGTACTAAAAAGTGGAATTAATATTATTTACAGAAATGTTGACAGTTACACAGAGAAATTGCAAAACAGGGGAGGCAAGACCACACTGTCCAAGTAGTTTAGAATACCTTGAGAGCTGTGGAGGGTGGTTTTGCTAGGCTTTTGTTAGAGCTGTTGGAGCTCTTCACTTCTTTAATTCTCCTCCTGCTTCTGAAAAAATGTTTGCTTTATGATATAGAGGTGCAAAGCTAATAAAGAACATGGATTCAGAAAGAAAGAAAGAAGAAATTCATTACGGCTGATCAATAAATCAAATTCTATTCTGAATAAAAAATTTCAACAGAGATATTCTTTTTTTGAAAATATTTTTTCAGAGTGCTTTTTACAGAAAATTTGGGGAAATGATATCTTTTTCTTGGTTCTCAAAAATTTTGAAGTTTTTTTTTTAAAGGAAAACAACTTTAAACAAAAGAAAATGAGAATTCATTTAGGATATCTAAGATATCTAACATAAGGTTCTTTTATATCAGAATTCGTTCTGGGTTTTATAAATATCTGTCAAGTATTTATTTGTATCTGGAAGATTCCTTGATTGTATTTTTTTTTTATCGTTGCTAAAAATAATTTTGCTTTCTTAGTGAATTATAAGCATACTTTTACTTCAGCCTGGCCATCCTGTGTGAGCTAGCTTAAAGTTAAAGAAACAAAACCAGCCAATGAAGAGAAGGCGTTTGGAAGTTACTTCAGGCTAAAAATCTCAGGCCATGTTCATATGAGCTGTGGATCTGACCTTATTAATTTCAACTCACATTAAAGCTCGAGTTCTTTGTCTTCACTGTAATTATGTAACTGTTACCCAGTGCTGCTTTTTAAATCCAACTACCATAATCTTCTACATTCTTTGTTTGGCCAAAAGCTTTAATAAGTGCATGTAATTGGAGACAAGTGAACCCTGGTTGCCCGCTTGAGGAAAACTGGTGTGCTTCTCTGTGCTGAAGAAAGGCTGAGTCTCCCTCTTGCTTCAGCAGCGAATTTTAAGCTTTCTATCACTCTTCACCTTCAAGAAGAAAAGCAAGTGATGATAGCATTGCTATTTTAAACTTTTATAGGAGTCTGGCTTGGTATATAATTTTCTGTTTTCCCTTTAAGCTAACCTCAGCATGTTGCCATGTGAATGCAGGGCTAGATGTAGATTGGTGTCTGCTTTCTGGTCAGGGTTTTGTGCCAGAGCGGCAGTGAAGATGAGAGAGAGCTTCCCCTCTTCCTCCTCCTGCCCCATTAAAATGCTGAGGCATTGTGGTCTGTCACCTCTCTGATGCTGTTTTTACGTTGGTTCTTGTCAGTATTGTGCCAGCACGTTGCCAATGATTGTGCTTGTCCAAACAGTCATGTGTTTGGGCTGCTTCTGTCTTCTGAGCATTGAGAAATTAAGATACTAATGCGATAAGCTGCAATTTCTGGTGTACGGCCCATGGGCAGTGTTTTATTGTGGAATAGCCTGACTACTTGTTGACCAGATGGTACATCTCTCTCTAGGCTAGAGAATGCTTTGCTTCCTCAGCATCTTTACTATATCACCTACCTCCCTCACGCTTGATGCCTGCAGTGTGGCATTTCAGTTTCTTTTAACAGTCTGATGGATAAGCAGCACATTGTGATCAGTTTCCTTTTGATTATTTTTTTTTGAGAGCATAGTGATATTCTTTGAATACATACTTATTGGCTTCCCATGATTGTCTGGTTTTGGTTATAATTCCCTTAACAAGTCCTGTTACAAGAAACCGCTGTACAAGTTATATCCTTCTCTCTTATGCCACTTCTGTGGGTCTGTGCCAAAACCCTCACATGGTTGTTCTCACTTGCCTGGGTGAGGGCTGATGCTCTGTCAGAGCTTTCTAGACACGGGTTTGCAGGAGCTGCAGCTTCAGAAACATGTCCTAAAGAAAGAATTTGTTGTGTCCTAATCGCTGTGCAGCCAGATCCCATGCAGATGTGGCAACCCTAGTCTTAATAAAGGCAGTCCAAGCTATTTCTCTTCAAGAAAAAGGAACAAAAACATGTTTCTGCTCCACTTCTCAGTTCTGGACTGTGCAGACTGAAGCATTTCTACTCCCCATTCTACTTCAGACTTCCGAAACGCTGTTATGACATCTAGTGTGGAACTTGGCCACCACAGCCAGCTTCCTTGTAGGCAACATCAGGCCATTTGTTTTCCCCTTTCAGTGTCTGTGATTGATTCTGGCCAGAGACAACAGTAGTTACCTCCCCGAGTTCACCTCAGTTGGTATGCTGCTGGTGGTGGTTTAGACTCTGTTGAGAAAGATTTTAGCTGACAGTGGAAGCAAGACCAAGGTCCCTACAACTGTCCTCTGTCAGTGCTTACAAGCAACATAGTTCCAAAGCTATTGGATATTTTCCTTTTTCCACACAGCAGCAGTACTACGACCCTATCATACCTACCCACCACAGCGTTCTTCATTCAGCCGTTCCAGGGACTTTTGCACTTCTGGTCTTAATCTGATTGGATTTTTCTTATAGCCTGAGGCTTGGAAGTAGGGGAATTCCTGCCTGTACCATCAAGAGCAGTTCCTCAAGTTTGTGAGAGAACTAAGTTCCTCTCCTGCAGGGTGATGGGTGCAGCTGCCGAGGGGACTTTGGAAATAACATTATATTCTTTGCATAGCACTCTAGGACAGGAGATGATGCTGCCTAATGCTCCAGGGTGTTCTGAATTCACAGGCTCGGCTGTGTCCTATATCAGTTTCCAGCCTCTTCTCATCTCCTTTCTCTTCCTGCTCCTTCTGGCATGAATGGGATGTTCCTGTCAAATTTTCTGCTTCTGAGTTTGACCAATCTTTATTGGGTACATTACTGGCTTTGTGATCAAATAGGGTTCCTTGCCTCTCTCCCTGAAGTGGTGGCACCAAATCCTGGACTCTGTCACTCCAGTCTTGCCATGTTTTGTCTTCCAGCAGCCAAGTTAGATTGGTGTTTCAGCAGACCATGCTTGCTTCCCTCCTGTAAGAGAGGTAATGATTAATAGCAAGAATGGCTCTGCATAACTTAGATTACACGGTAAAATCAACTGGGTTCTCAAACTGCCTACTTGCTCCTCTTGTTCAATTCTCAGTCTTTATTTTATCTCCAAGAAAATGTCCTGAATACCAGCCTGAGCTCTTCTTTTGGATGAGGCCCTGCCTAGCTACCATTTCTGCCCCCCTCACCCTGCAAACACTATCCTCACCTAGTCATTCACCCTTAAAGATCTCTGCTATCTGTTGGGATATAGATTTCAGAAATCTCATTATCCACCCCTAGTGACGTCATCTTAAGGTTGCGTGGAAATATCTTGGCTGTAGTTAACATCAAGCAAAGGGTGGGAGAGCTTTGGGATGTTGTCATGAATCACCTCCATCGCGTGTGCCCAGAAAGATTCCATCTGAAATTTTCTCTTTCGGATGGATTCTCAGTTCCACCTCAGCTGAGGTATCAGCCTTTCTAGGTTTGTTTTTGGTTTGTTGGATTAATTTCCCCCATTTAAGCCTTATGCCTTCATGATTTAGGTAACATTTCACGGCCTTAATAAATTGAAAGAGTGGGACCAGGTGCTTCACTACACTATCTGCACTACTTTTTACAAGCTTAAAAGGACTACAGCATACAGAGCCACCTTTTGTTGTCATAGCAGTCTGTTAAAGCTAAATCTGCTGCCATGGGCTTTGAGAAGCATTTTCTTCTTGCTACTGAGAAGTCCCCTGGGTTCTGTTTGTACCAAGTATAAAATATCTGAGAAGCATCCCAGGCTAATGCTGCAGCTGATAATTAGCAGTATTGTCTGTGGTACCTGCCACCGTGTATGAATATGAACAACAGGATGCTTTGACTCTTTGGAATCGCTGGAAACTCAAGTTAGCAGAAAAGTTATTTACCAGAAACTTAATTGTTCAATACGTGTCATGTGTGCGTTTACGTCCTGCCCTGTTTATGTCCCCTGGAGATTCCTGCCTGCTGTGGGGATTTGGCAGTTCATAGGGAAGTACACACCACCTTCTGTTCTCAGCCTTCAGTTAGGAGGAGGTCAGGTGGATGAGATCTTGTGCCTGTGGTACTCCAGAGGCCAAAACCAGAGGGCATGTACGCACGCCCGCTGTGAGAATGTGTGTGTAAACTTTATTTCTTTCAGTCCCCACTCAACCTTCAAGATTGATGCATGTACCACAAGGGAAAAAACTACTCTCTTACTAGCCAAACCTCGTTGCTTTCAAACAGCCTGACGAGAGTCAGAATTTGTGGACATTTTCACCTAAGATGAAGCAGTTGCTGGGGTAGGATGCGGTTCTTTCTCTGTGATGGTGGTGGTACTGGTGCGGATAAAGGTTGGGAGGGCCAGCTCCAGGCAGGGAGAACTATTGCTGCTTGTGCTAAGAATTATTAGTATTCTGTGGCTTCCTCGTAAATGTCTTGATTAGAAAAACAGTGTTTGAAAAATACGCTAACAGGACCTTAAATACAGGTTTATGCAGCTTGCGAGTGGAATTTATTTTCTAATATATGTAATGGATCTTGATGAAAGTCATTCATAGTGAAGTGGGATGTTTATTTGCTTTCTGTGTGTAGGCTTATATTGATTAACTTGATTTTGATACTTAAAAGCATTTGTAAGCAAAACACTGGAATTGAATAAGTTTTCAACTCTTCCTGAGCATCATTCAGCTAGAAACCCTAAAAAGAAATTGGCAGTGATAAATTCCAGAGTTCATTTTAAGTTCATGTTTATTTGTTTTATTTTATGACAAAATGCCAGCAGCTGACCATGAATATCTTAAGCCAAATCTAGCATTAACATAATCAACCATAAATGGGAAAACTTATAGAGCTTGCTTTGTGAGTGCAAACGTTCAGTGGATGAGACCGCATGAGAAAATTTAGTGCCTTTATTTATTCTGATTTAGATTTTTTTACTTTGGATTGGAGTAAACAGGACTATTGGTTAAACTGGATTTGCATGCATTTAGGGATGGAAGTGTATAAATAACGTAGCTTCTCAAGTGGCATCTGGTTGATCATGAATTTGGGGAAGGTAGCTAAAAAGGAGTGCTCTGACTTTTTGTATAACTAGGACAGTATTTCAGAGGCTTTTGCTTTGTTTTCTTGTGTTCCTTAGGTTCAGGCATTACTTACGATTATGTCACTTCTTTAAGAATTTAGCATAGGGTTGAGGCAGATATTAAGAAACTGTTAGCTGCAGTTTTGCTCCAAGTTTGACAGCAGGCGATCTACTTTGAATTCAAAGAAGGAATCCGCAAGTGGATCATTCTCATATTTTTCCTTCTTTTTATTTTTTGTAGACTAGAACAGTTTTGATTAGCTGCGACTTACGGCATCTTCAGCTTTGTTAGTTTTAACAACAGCTTTTAACATTTCCCAAAGCACTTAATGAGCTTGACAATGTAGTGGGGTACTCTTTAGAGTCCTCATCGCCCTCTGCATAGCTTAAGTGAAGTGTTTGCCTGTGCACCTGAAAATCTGTTTTGGAAAACAGGGCCTGGCGTGTGGTACTACAGTTGAAAGACAAAAGACCCAGTTAAATTGAGTGGAGCATAAACCATGAGATAAAGAAGCTATTTGTTTCCAAGAAAGGATATTCATCTCTGTTATGTGACTCTTCATTCAGGTAGTACCAATGGTGGTCAGTAGTTAATCATTTCTTATGTGAGGTTTGAGAGCTTAGTGGAGTGATTAATGAGCTGGTGATAGTTATACCTACAGGAATATATAAAGTAAAACTGAGGCAATTAGGCTAGTTAAAGGTGATTTATATAAATCTTGTCCACAAAGTGAGATTTTGATTGACATTGCTGAGCTTTGAAAGGGGGATGAGTTCTTGGATCGGTTTGTGGGAACTAATGAAAGCAGGTTCCCGCCAGTGGATAGATAAAAAACCAAAACCAGTTACTGAAAATATGACTCTAATGTGAAGAATCTCAAACAGTGGAACTCCATTTTTAATGTTTTTCAAAACCTCCTGTATCAAATATATTCTATTTAGGAAGCTTCTCCCCACCCCCAACCCTGACGGTAGCCTTGAGCACAGCCAGAGCTTGGGATATTTGCCTACGTCTAGCTGTGCAAGATTACAAACTTCTGCTTGCCAAGCCCATTTTCCAAGCATCTCTGCTACAGAGCTGCATCCTGACCTCTACGCAGCTGAGCCCCTGCTAACTCTGCATTTATCCAGGCTTGAAGCAAGGAACGCAGAAATGCTTCCTAGGCTTTTCAGTGCCTATTTGGAGGAATTGGTTTGCAGCGTGGTGGGGTTGAATTTGTTTGTTCCTCCTAGGCACCTTGGGGAGGGGGATGTGCAGAAATGCTTCCAGCTGCAGCATTTACAGTGAATTTTCTGGCTATTTCTTCCCTTTTATGTCTCTGTTCCAGACAAAACCATGGATTCAGGGTTGTAGGATGAGAGCAGCATCCATGCGGAAAATACAAGCAATTAGAGTGGCATTTCAACAGCAGTTTCTGATCCTAGCTTTCAGGAGAGGGTTCTTTATAAAAGGGGCTGCCACTCCTTTTTGATTATTTAAGGTTGTATGAGACCTAGCCAGTGCCAGGTTATGCACGTTTGCATGTCTCTACCAAACCAGAAGCTAGTCACTCTTGCTGTGTCTGGTGACTCCAGTTTGGTCACCCAGGAGTCCAGCGTTGTCAGATCAGTAGCACGGATGGGAGCAGGGTAGCTAAACCACGCTATCAGTCGCCTTAATGTAACTAGCATTTCAGAAGGTGGTATTTGAGCTTTTAGAGAATGGGCCTTTCAACCTCTCGGGGCTATGGGCAGGCCTTCGATTACCCTGCCAGAGGAGTACAGTATAGGATAGCATTGGCTTGCTCTGCAGGCCTCAGCTGACTCGAGTTTTAGATCTGTGAACGTAGGCAAGGCACAAACTGTGTTTCCCTGGCAAGGCACAAACAGCCCAGATAACAAGGAGGTCTGGCAGTTTCTGGTTTGGGCAAGCAAGGATATTATTCTCTCTTAGAAATCTGTTTTTTAACAAGCTGTATGGGTGCAAACTCTAGTTTAAAGGACCTCACCTGCCTAGCAGCTCCCCTCAGATATTTTAACTTTACTTTGGAACATCTAGCAGAAGATTTAATTACATACTGGGCATTTGCAGGTAGCAGTAGAGTGCACTTTCGGTGGGCTGAAGGCAAGGTTATGCTGCTTCCTAAAATGTTTGGATGTCATCGTGGTCAATGCTGTCCATTATTATGGCATGCTGAAGCTTGTACTTCTTTTTGAGCACGTGGGTAAGGAATTTTGCCAAGAGTAGGCTAAGACATGACTCTTGAAGGGACATGGGAAATGCAGTGTTCGTAGCTGGTGTCAGTAAAGGAAACCTTGCCCTCAGCATCTTTCCTTTGCAAGGTCAAAAGATGACAGCGTGATGCTTCCTTAGTGAAAATTAATTACTCTTGTGGGATAGATGTTGCTTTATATGCTGCTATTGTGGTTTTCTGTTTATTTCATTAAAATTCAATCTTTTATTAAAAGCACTGGCTCTAATTTCCTGATTCTTCCCTTTGCAAACACCAAATGCCAAAGTTATTGTGTATCAACTGGTTCATCAGGAAAAACACAAGTAGTGATATGACTAATAATATATTAAAAATCATTGCAGACGTTCTGCTGCCAATCCACATCTAATTAAAAAAGCTGAAAATTACATTTAAGCCAGGTGTGGGCAAAACTGTACATAATTGTCTTTTCCCAAGAGATGTGGAAAACCAGCTTGTATAGTGTTGTAGGCAGGCAGAGTGAATGGGGTATGCGTGCTATTGCTGGTTCCTGGACTTGGGTGGAGAAGTCCAGACTGACTGCAGAGTCTGGCAAGAAGCTGTGGGTGCACCACCTGCTCTCTGCTCCTGATGCCTCAGGGTGGCTGCTTCATGAAGACTTCCATGGCTGATTAGGTACCTTTTGATTGTAGGAGCTCCATAGCAATTTATTCCTCCCTCACATGTTTCCCCCCCATTCCACTCCTAGCTGTTTTTTGCAGTCAATATCTTGCACTGGCTCATCTTGCCCCATTCCCTTTTTCCGTAATTGTGGAAGCATGCAAGAGTCCTGGATGCCCGTAGTGCAGTGCAGGTGAATATTGTTTCATAGCACAGTCACAGGCTATCAACTGGAAAAATCGTATCGTGTTTTTCTGCATTACTGTGCTCTCTTTCAGCAGTAGCCTGTCCATCCGCTCCTTCGAGCTTCTTCCTCCTGAGGTCCTTTCCAGCCTGACTGATTCTGATTTTCTGTATGTGTTGTTCTGGTTTTCAGCATGTTGGGGTTTTTTTCCAACAAAAAAAATAGGAATTTGGTTTTGGGAATCTATTTTATAATTCCCACGTGAAAGCTGGGACAGAGAACACAGATTTTTACTGAAACGAATGCATTGCATTTCAGGGAATAGCTTCCATGATAATAATAAAAGAATTAGTTAAAACATATTGCCCTTACTTTGTTAAATTTCCCAATTACAGTAAAGGGTTACCTTTACCCAGATAGAGCACTGGTTTCTACTGTGACACAACTTCTTTTTCAGTTCTTATTGAGTAGGTTGCTTGTACAAGTCCTGGGTACCCAGTCACAGAACAAAGATTTTTCAGGAAATTGTGTATTTCAAGAGTAGAGTGGGAGTCGATCCAGGTTAATTTTACCCCCTCTGGCTCTCCTCCCCTCAATCACCTCCACCCAAAATTCCAATCACTGGAATGTTATTTTGGGCATTCCTAAATGTTGAGTATTTGGTGCCGCTAACAAATGATAACTCTGTGGGAGGTTGTCCTATACAGCACCTTCATGGGATGTGTGAATCCCAGGTCATTTCCTCTTTGGCTTAATTGGGGTAGAAACTTAAGCTTTGGCCTTTGCTTATTAGGAGAGGAAGCTCTTGTTACAGATTAGTTCTAGCATGAATCCTGCACTCTTGTAATACAGTTCATTATTGCTGATTTTAATCACAGCGGGGTGGAACCTGTTTCCCTTTCCTCATTCAAATGTTGTGGGCTGTGGAATCACTGTTTCAGAGAGTCACCAAGTATTTAGCTAACTCATACAAAGCAGGATGTCTCTAGCAAGAGACTGCCCAAATCCCTTTTATTAGGACTTTCTCTATGTGAAAGGTAAGGAGACCAAAATTTGGGCCTGGCTGTGAATATTGCAGAGGAAAGATCTGAATTTCAGTCTTAGCTAACCAGGATGGCTGTAGGTGATGAGGTTGGATGACAGCACTGTGTTACTCTCTCCTCCTCCTCATTGTCCTCTCTGCTCCGTGAGCCCAGTCCTTCATTTCTGGATGTCCTGGAGTGCTTAGGAATCGAGTGAAAGAAGTGCTCCTGCCTTGTACTGAACCAAGCTGAACCACCGCTGTTGTGGTATAATGTATTCTGTGCAAGGAGAGGTAGCCCATTGGGATATCTTGGAGCTAGAATCTCCAAAATCTTAATATTCAAAATGCCATTTGAAGGGAAGGGGTGATGTCTTGGTTTTGTCATTGATACCTGTATCTCTTGCTGTTGACTTGTATGATTGGTGTTTGGATTTCAGGTCTTTTCTTAGTAATGTTTGTTAGTATTTTTAGTTAGCAATGTTCTATTCTAAGTCCTTTCCCATATAAATCACCATTACGTGGGATAAAACTGAACAGGTGATCCCTGCTCATACACAGAATCCTATCAGAAACCATTAAATAAGTTTTGGTGTGAAAGTAGATTGTGCAATTAACAGTGCAATTAACAGTGTGCAATTAAAATAATTGTGCAATTAACAGTGAAGGTTCTTCTATATGTACTACAAGTATTAAAACAGGAAAGTCCATGCCAAATATGGAGGTACAGATTCAGCTAAAAATTGATTTTTGCTTCCAGGAACAAAATACTCTGCACAGAGGATGTAGCCGTCATTGCTGTAAACACCTCTTACACAATTTTTTTTTTTAATATACAGTATCTGCAGTAATAGAGCGTTTAAAAGTGGGCTTCATCTCACCTAATTCCTGATGTCTAAAAATAAATCGGTAAGGTGCCTCTGCTCCCTCTGTGATAGCTGAGGAGAGGCAGGTATGTCTGTTGGTGATTCATCCCACCCTAAAAGCGGTGTCTGAGCCAGACGGGATGAATTGCTCTCCAGCGGTGAGCCGCTTGACCTTTAAATGGCAGGAGGTGAGATGGGTCCTGGCCACAATCAATAGGAAGCAGAGGTTCTCCAGTGAACATTGTGTCCTTCAAATGGGTGACAGCCGTCTTAAGGGGGTTCTCTTATTTCTGTTAGTGCTTTATTTCAGTTGCCAGATTACCCCCTCCCTCCCCGGAACTTCCTCTCTGAGTTTCCTTGTCAGTCTCCAAGCAGTTTCTGTTGGGATTTAAGGAAGAAAGAGGAAACGAAGATAATTAGGGTAGTTTTTTGTTTGGGGGCTGGTTTGTTTTTTGTGTGGGGTGTTTTTTTTTTTTTTTTAAAATCAAAAATGAGCTTTCTAAATAAGACAAAGGACTTCGTATCCCCTGATTATTTGTTTTGTAAGGAGCGAAAGAAAAAAGCAAAAATCGCTCAGTGTCTTAGATTAGAAACTGATACCTCAGAGACTCGGTACACAATAAAAGTTGCTTGGCCAGTAGGTTTTACTTAGCAAGATGAAATTTCTCTTCAGAGAAGAGGTCAAATGTCTCAGGATTGTGGAGGACATGCTAGAGAGGTAGGAACTCAAATTGTTACTAGGAAGAAATGTCTTATTTCTCTGGAGTATACCAGTGACCCAGCCTTCCAGAAGCTGTTTAACTGTATGTATACTTTCATGCTTTGTAACTTCCACATTTTTTTTTTCTTTTTTTTTTCTTATACTTACATTCTTTTGGTGGACAATGGATCTTCAGGATTCTTGATTTAGCCTGTTGTTAGACACATATATAGACAAAAAGAGAAGTTCTAACCAGTAGACAAGATGACAATTATGGGGAAATGTGAAAAGGGGCCAAACAAGAAGAGCAGCGGCCAAACCTTAACTGTTTTGGGAACAGAACTTTGGCAAAATTAGTTCCGTGGATTGCTCATAATGAATTTAAGAGAACAGTTTGGAAGGATAAGGACTTCTAAGATTCGGTGTCTTCCTTCGGACTTCCTTATGGAATTTGTTGGGGAAATCTTTTTTTGATTTAAAAAATGAAGTGTCATGAAAGTCTGGCTTACTAAAGTTGACATACTAGAATAAACTGGTGATTCACGTTAGTGGGAAGTAGAGCAGTAATCATTTTAAGTGTACTGAAGGAGTTTGGTGAAGCTGCTAATGTACAAAAATACTCTTAATTAAAATGAGATTGCAGTAAACAGCATTTGTATCTTCAAAAATTGGGGGAGGGTGATCTGAATGCTTTCTTACGTAATATCTTGCTGACCTCTGGGGATCAGTGCCATATGATATCTAATCAGAAGAGCTTAATATGGTTCAAAAATAATTGGACTGTTGTATGTATAACATTCATTTATACAAGAAAAAAAACCCAACCAAACATAAACCTGGCTGCTAGATCTGCAGCCTTATTTTATTATAACCAAGTGAGTCAAATTAAACATAATTGGTAATGAACTTAACACAGCAGGGTCAAAGCAGTACAGTTTCTGTGAAGGAAAACTGAGCTGTGCGCATCTGTGCGGATTAACATTAATGAATAAAGAAATTACTCTGTCTCATAAATTTCTTAAAAGCTTTGAAAGTAAGGCACTCTGGTTTTCAGTATGCCACAATTAATTCCAGGTATGTTTTAAGATTCCATCCTTGCACAGCTGTTAAATATACTTACTCATAAATTTAAATAATTTAGTAGTAGCTGAATGCTGCGAGTTGTGTAAAACTTGCTATTGGTTCAAAATTATTCAAGTAGCTGAATATGAGAGAAGACTTGTGGGTTCTTCCCCTAGGATCCCAAGGAGGGTGGGCACCTGGCAGTCTGTGACACACAACCCAAGCCGAGGCCTGTGCAAGCGTGTGTGTGTCATGGAAAGGTTTTTATTCCATAGTGGCTTCTAAGGTAGCTGCAGCTGTGTGTTGAGACAAGTCCTGAGGCTGTGGAGCAGTGGGGCATGTTTCGGTCTCACGCTTACAACATGCAAACAGTGCCCAAACAAACAAAAGTGGTGTTGAGTTGAAGCACGTCGCTAAATTCTGGTCATCCATTTAAAAATAGAAGGGAAGTATTTCTACTGGTATTGCAAAAATCAGAATCAGGTAGGAATGAGTTAGTGAGGATATGTATACACCACAATCAATAATTTACAGAAAGCAAGATGGGCTGTGTTTATTTTGACCACAATACAAGAACGGAGGTGCGTCCAGTAGCCTGAACATTAATTAGAAATTCCTTATGTAGTGTCATGCTAACCTGTGGAGCTCAGTGCTGTATGATAGCTAATCTGAAGAGCTTAATAACGTTCAAAAATAATTAGACTTTTGGATAGATACCATCCTCTGTTATCTTAAACAGGAGAAAGATAAACTCTCCAGCTTCAAAGACAAGTTGGTAATGACCAACATTCAAAAAAACTTGACTGTCAGCCATTGCTCATTAAAAAAGCTTGAGTATCAGTTGTTGCTACTGCTTGGTTAGGAGAGAGATCAAGGGCAGACAGTCTGCCGGTAGATACCGCTTGCTGAAAAAAACTTTTGCAAATGGTCTGTTCTCCGAGCCTTTTGGGTTTTGCTTTGAAAGTATAAAACCTCCAGGACCATGAGGTGAAATGACATGTCCTTGTCTTGGGAAGTTTGTACATCAACTCAAGTAGTGCAATGGGGCTATCATCAGAAAATCAACTACAATTAATGTTACAGTTACTGATAGATTTCTATCATGGCAATACTCATTTGGATTTTTTTTATTTTTTAATTGGAGACTTACGTTTACTATGTACTTAGTTGGCATTGATTGCACATCTCCCACAGCAGGGAGAGTGAGTGCAGTCACTTGCTTGTTTGCATATCAACACCAAGATGTCCGTTATGGGAACCCTGTTGATTATACTTGAACCAGGGAGAGAACAATGTAACTGTAAAGTTACCAGTTGATATGGAAATGTCTTATATTAGTTTGCAGAATGTAACAGGTTTTTTCTATATTACTTTGAAAAACAACTCATATGATCAGATTTATTGTATGAATTTGTTTTGGATCCTACGAGATTTAAATTAACAAGCATCTTGAAGTTATCTGCATTTTTTTGCAGGGTATTATAGAAAAATCAAAAGTGAAAGGAATTCCTATCATTATTGATGCTGTAAGTATTTTCTTGATTCAGTCAGTCGTTTGACATTTAAGAATCTATTCAGTAAATGTTCTTCTAACTGTTTTTTGCAGGATGGACTGTGGCTCATTTCCCAGCAGCCTTCTCTTATTCAAGGCTACCAGCGAGCTATTCTTACTCCAAACTACATGGAGTTCAGTAGACTGTATGAAGCCATGGTGAGCTGTTTTCCTTTTTGGTATTTAAGTACGTGCAAGCTTAGTCTTTTAGTTTTAAAAATAAACAACTTATTACTGGCTTAAACATTATGTGTTGTTCCTTATATGCGAGAAGCATTCTCTGGGTTTTTATTCCATGGGATAATTGCCACAATAATGCACATTCTTAAACAGAGCTCTTTTTTAAAGATGACCCATTCTTATGCATTTTTTGGCACTGCAGTGGGTATAGAAAAAAAATACCTGGAAAGACTGATGATGATACTTTTTTGTTGTGTTTTTTTTCCCTCCCGTACATATGCTGAAGTAGCATGTGTTAGAATATATTGTTCTAGTAGTAAAATATGTACTGTGTGTGGAATTCTTGTGTTGTAGCTTAGAGACCCCGTAGACAGTAGTGATCATCATGGATGTGTATTAAGACTCAGCCAAGCCATGGGGAATTTGACAATTGTTCAAAAGGGAGAAAGAGATCTTATTTCAGATGGAGAGAAAGGTAAGTGAAGCCTTTTGCTTTTAGCAATGTGATTATTTTTTTGTTTGTTTGTTTTCTTTCAGTTGTAGTCCAGTGGTTGGACTATATATAGTAATTGGTTGACTGTATTCCCCTGAAGATTGAAGGGGAAGGATGGCTGTCTTTGCAGATCATCTTTATGCGAGTTGTGTAAATTGATATTTTAAGAGTGACACTTAATTTATTTGCCGAAAAAAAGCTGCTCGTTTTATTTCTTATTTAAATGGCTATAACATGTTTTACATGACAGAGTTATTGCGAAATTAATTTTTTATTCTTTGTGAACTGTTTTAAAATCCTTAGCTGAGATGATCTATGTAAGTGCAGACGTACTGGAGAATAATATTGTTGTTTCACTGTATATTGGTGTGTCTGAAAAATGAATACATCTTGAGATTCATGAGCTTCTCTGTTCCTTGATACTGTGCACTATGCTGTAGATTAGCATGTACATATATAATTTGTACATTAGACCTGACAAAACAAACAATCAAAAAAATTAACTCTAGATTGCCATTACGACTTTTTTAAAACAGTCAATTACTAATATGGTTAAAGTATACTTAATAAAATTAACTGCCTGTCTGATGCTTTTTATACTGATCATTTACTGTGATCAGTATAAAATTAATTCATGAGTGCCTTCATCACATTTTGACTACATAGCCTTATTTCACATACATAACAAGCAGCAGCTCTGCCTCTAATTACTTGAAATGCTAATCTCTGATAAATGTTTATGCCTCTTCAGAACCGTTTTGTACATACAGTCAATTTTTCATTATTGGGAGCCATGGGAGTCTTTTGTAACAGAAAAACAGATGTAATATGACAACTGGTTTGTGCCGAGCCGCCTTCTGCATACCCACATTAGTACGCATACTATAGCAGACTGTGAAGCAATCTGGGCTCTGGAAGCAGTATGATTATGCCTATGCGATGAAGGACTTTGGTGGGTCATACAGTACCCAAGTTACGCTGCATGAAGTCTGCTGTCGTATTTGCACCCATAGCAGACTTGATTTGTAACCGTGGGCAGTCAGGCCAGGCTTAAGGGGGAATGAACTCTGCCAGAGGATTAAATAGCCTGGCTCCGGTTCATGCCAGCTAGAGAGCTTTAGGGCACCGCAGTGTATCTTTTTTCTGTTTTTATATCAACAATGTTCTTTATATGCAGGATTGTTGCTTTTTTCATGAATGTCAGGAAAACTGGCTAAGCGCTTTAGATTGAGCACGTTACCTAGTATCTCTCTGTTCTCCTTTTGACCTGTTATTCTTGAGATAAGTGTACCCCTACACTGGAGAGAGGGGATGCTCCATCTTCATTGTCTCTTGTCATGCAGGATTCAAGAAAGCAGCAAAGAAATGACACTCTTTGCAATTTCAGTTTTGAATGTTGAGGTGTGGCACAAGTTTGGTGTATGACTTGTGTGCTTTTGAGGCTTTTCATTGTTTTTATTTTTTTTCCCCACTTTGTTCTTTGTCTCTGTTGTGTTCTGTTTCTTTTTTCTCTTAGTTAAGTGGCTTTTTGAAGTAAAAAGAGTGATGTGCCTTTATAGCAGTTGTTTGATGTCCAGCTGTAGGCTGCTTTCTTGTTCTTACCTTGGGTCTATCACTGATGCTTTCTCTCTCCTGGATTACAGACATTACGGGCAGCATTGCTGAGCTGTAAGAAAGCAGTTGTCAGGTTTAATACAGGTTATAATGTCTGTTACAAACGCTGTTTTTAGGGTTTGTGTTTCTTGCAAGAAGGTTCCTGAGAATTTTGCAGAAACTATAGACTTCAGCTTCCTTTTAAGAAGAATGTTCTTTGGGTCTGGGAGTTACTGTCAGTCAATTTTTTTAAAAGCTTCTCAAATGCAAAATTACATTGAGAAAGGAGATTCTACTGTCTGCTCTGTGCCACAACACAGAACATGTTGTCATGTCACTGACCTTGAATTCTCTCCCAGGTTTTCCGCTCTTAACTTCTTTTTTTCATCTGTCTGTTCTTTTGATCTGATGTCATTTTTTTTTCAGCTAAGACAACATACATCATGATTCCAGTGTGAGGGAAATCCAGATCATTGGATCAGGCCAATGTCCTCTGAGCACAATCAAATGTTATTAAAAGACCTGTGTACTCCTCTTGCCTCTTACTTTTCATGTCATCATCAGTTTGTAGTGCTGAAGCCGTACCTATTTTTGGACGTTTCCTGCTTGAGCTCATGTGCTTAGTACACTGATGCTGTAGTTTCCATATATCACTTTTAAAATTTCTCCTTTGGGAATAGACTGCATGCATGCTTTCTGAGGAGGATGGGGCAGGAAAGTAAGTCTCAATGGTCTCCAGAAAAAACAGAAGTTGCAAACTTAACTGTGTTGCTTTAGTGTTCTGTGCTTGGCCGTTGTGGAAGAAAGGCTTTTTGAAGATGCCGAATTTTGCAGCAGGGAAGACTGGCTCGGTGAATACTTTAGAGCTTAGAGTGATTGTCGTGGTTATTTTCCCAATGCTTTTATTCAGAAGTCTGTAGGAAATTCAGTAGACAATGTACCTCTGTTAGTTGAAGACAAGAAAGGTTATCAGGTGATTTGATAGTGAGCCGGAAGTATAGGTGTCGGTAAAGGATTACTGTCAGCAGATAGCTCTGTAATCTAAGCAGACAGGCACAGTAAATTCTAATTGGAAGCTGAAGCTTAATAAATTCATATTAAAAGTAAGGCAGATTTTATTAACAGACAAAGAAATCAGGTATGACAATAACATGCCTAGAACTTTGTTAGATTGCCAAACTGTGAGGTGTCTGGACACCTTTGAGGTTTGTTTTTACAGGTCAGATTAGATGATGCAGGTGATTCCTTTTGACCTTAAAGTCAGTACTGAATCATATACATGGCCTCTCTGAAATCAGTAGCAGTCCTCCACTATAAAGGAGGTTTTTCTGAAATTTGCCTCCAGTTCAGTTATGAGCTGCCAACTTCCCTGTAAACGTCATCAGCAAGATTTTAAATTAAGTTTTATATACTCTTTTTCTCTTTCCTTTTGCAATTTCATATTATAGCTTGGTCTACAGTTGTTGATTCCCTGCTCTACAAAGATGAGCTTCACCATGCTCTTGGTAGGTGATATCAGTGCCATCACTGACCAGGGTAGGAATGAGTACTCAGCCTGTGGGTAAAAGGTAAGTTCAGCTTTTATTCACTATGGCACAGCTCTCTAAGGTTTTCTTTTTATTATTCTTTGGAGAACTGGTCAATAATAAAGTGTGGTTATACCAGTCTTAGTTCCTAACATGTTTAAAATTTGGCTAGGTCCTTGAAGTAGAGGATTTGGATTTTTGTTTTTAAATGTTATGGTGAGTTTTTCTGTATTTTCCCCAGCACCTGTGTTTGTCCTCTACTCCCTTCCAAAAGGCAGACTTTATGGGTAACCAGCTCGCTGCTGCCTATGACTACTTTTACCTGAAGCCAGTAGCCAAATAGAGTTTCTCTCCAGTTGCCCAGCTCCAGCTATGGTCAAGAGAAGCAAAGCAGCATGTGAGAGGGAGTGCTGAGTACTGCGTAGGGGGTAAAAAAACAGCTCTTGCCATAAATTCCCAAGCAGAGCTTCTAATTTCTGCCATTAGTTCTTTGTACAGCTATTGAGGGAGCTCTTCAGTGCTTTTAAGTCCCTGGCTAACTCAACTAAAAGCTCTTATGGTGTCCAGCTGCCCAGCAAATTTTGCCTGTATTTTAATGGAGAAGCAGCACCTTCCTCTCTAGTCCTGCTTCTGCAGAGTGAGCCAAACAGGGAGGCGTGGGTCGTGTCCACTGTGCTCTCTCCATTGCATGCGCAGCCCAGCCTGGCACTACTCATCTGTCATGACATCTGTCCCCTGGCTCCTGCACCTATCCAGAAAACGTAATATAAAATTTGGCTTATTTCCTTTTAACTTAAACTGCCTAGTGTCTCACGCTCAAGGACCTATCTAAGTTTTAAAAGTGTGATTAGGGAATATAAAAGTATAAGCACCCTTTATATAAAAGCCAACTTACATTTTCCACATCAGTTGAGTGATTTCTCCCAGCCCAAGTCATCGATACTGGTTTCCCTGTCTGTATGCACAATCTCCAGCTACGTACTTTTGTGAACTAACTTGCAAAAGGAAAAAGACAAAATTCTTAAGAGCATGAATATCTGCCAGGTCAGAAATGTATATTGGTAAAATATTTTACTCCTATCTGATAATGGTCTAAACCTGAACCTTACATTTGATGGAGCAAAATGGTCCTTGACAGCTACATTATTTTGTATAGAAAAGGGAAATCTTAAACCTTTTAATTAAAGAAAAGTGTTTGTTGTTCTGTGGGGTAGCTGATGTTAGCTGATCTAATCCAGCTGGATCATATCAGAATGGTCATGCTTTTCACACGCAGATCCTTGAGCGCATTAGGAGAAGTGTAATACTCCTGCTGTGTAAGAGGGAAACAAGTGCCGAGAACTTGTTCAGGATGTCCCAGATTCAAGAATTAAAATTTAATCTTCAAGCTGTCTTTTGGTCTGCAGCCTCAGTAAATGTGACGTTTCACATAGGCTCTTTAGCCTTCTTTATCATCATCAGTATTATGTGTTTAACCTTTAGCTATCCTGTATTTCACATTCTGTTCTCTAAACAAAAAAATCAAAAATTAATCCCTGTTTTTGGTTTTTTTCACTGCTATGAATGTTGCGCATCAAAAACATGCAGACATACATTACTTTTTATACTACACGGGCCCTTGGTTTTCTAACTTTAATGTGTCTAGGAACTAGTGTTGTAAGTAGGGCTGCCTGTGTACAGCCATATCAAAATTTGTGCTTCCCAGTTAAGTCAGCAAAGCTACTACATTCTAATTTTTTTCTTTCAAAGAGAGGGCAGTTATTTTCAGTTACATAACAGGCTGTTTTTTTAATTAAGCATACAATACCCGTAAATGGGTCATTCTTCTGGGCTTTGATCTGCCAGCACAGTTTGGACTAGGGAGTTCTTTAGCTTAAAACTTGCTGGCAATGGTATAGTTAAGCGTGACACCGTGGTCTGAGTGCTCCCCAAATGCTAATGTTTATCTTGCCTTCAAGGAGTTTTGGTAACTTATCTTCTGGCCTGAAATATATGAAGCATAGAGCTACTAAATGTCTTGGCCATAGCTACCCAGGCAGTCTGGGACAGAATTTTGAATTGCGTTGAACCTAAAACTCTTGAATTTTTGCTTTCCAATATTCTGTCAGTATGACAGCCTTCTCTTTGTTTTGTTTTGGTTTTTTTTTTTGTTTCTGTTGCACTCATATTTCAGTACAAACTGTTTGGATGGACTTAGGTAAGCAAGAAATCCAGGTGACTATAGGCGAGGGATGTGTTGTATTTGCTGCGTACAGCTCTAGCGATATTTACGCACTGTTTAATCGCTGAGATTATGTTGAAACTGTTGAATAGGGCTGTGGTTGTTCTGACTCCAGCAGATCTCCTTGCCATACTTTGTTCAGTGATTTTTTTTTTTTTTTCCAACGATAACATTTGCATTTCATCTGGACTTTTCTTATGATAGTATATGTATGCTCCATGGGTAAGTGCCAGGGAACTGGTTTTCAGAAAGTTACTTAGCATAAATCAGTTTTCATTAAAAGACTGTCTGTTAATTATACGGAGGTGGGTTTTTTGATTCGTCACCCTGTGAAATAATGACATCAGATTTGCCCAGACCTATTAAGAAACAAAACAAAACAAGACACCCTGCTCCAGCAGCCAGCTTGACCGGCATTGGTTGCGTGTTTCTGTCTCTTAAGGTCTGTCACTTGAACTGTAGTTGAGCCTCTCCATTATTTTGATTGGGACTAGTGTCAGACTAATTGACCTTAAGTGGCCCGATTGCTGTCTTTGCAGTTTCAGTCTTTGCAGTTTCCATGTTCTCCAGCATCCAGTCATCTTGGTCTCCTCAGCTATTCCAAGAACCACGTTTTCTAGGCTTTCTGATGTACGTGTTCATCCCTGGTTGAACATGGTATAACCTCACTGAGGCAATGGACCGAAAAATCCTTCATCCTTATGTAAATACATCGTTCTGCATCTCTCCAGGGAATAGAACTGTCTGCCTTCTCGGCATCACCACTGACTGTTCAGCCATGTCCATCTAATCGAGGTCTTGTAACATTGCCACCAGTTGTCACTGCTCAGCGCAGCGTATTAAGGACGTCACCCCGTGGTCCTTAAAGAACTGCTTGAGCTGTCTTCACAGCAGGTCACAGATACTTAGTGGGGGATGTTGGACTGGGAGAGTGGGAAGACAGCAGTTTTATTTTCGTTGTTCTAGGAGAAGGCTGGGAAAAGCATCGGGAAGACTTTGTCCTTTGTGGATTTGGCAGTATGCCAGTTTGTCTTGATGGTAGCGTGGGATTCCTCCTTTTATTTTAAAAGCTGTTAGCGGTGACTGTGGTTCAGAGGAGTTTTTCATTCCTTCTCCCCTTGCCTGTTGTAATGTTCGTCATCCTTTTATTTTGAGATGTTCTTTGAGGAGCTGAGCCTCTGCGCATGAAGTGTCCGAGCATTATAGCTTTCCCCTCTCGTTCAAGTTAATTTCCTGTAATTCTGCTTCTTTGAAGGTATTGCATGGATTTGTTTTCCACCATCTCTGTGCAGAGTACAAAGGTCTGCTTCTGTTGTCGCCTGCAAGGTAGTCCACACATATTTGAGACTTACTTTTTAAAAAGTCACAAACAAAAGACCACTTTTTTTTTTTTGTAGTGGGGTATTATAATTGGCCTAGTTTGAGGAGAGCTTTCCTATACAGCTGAAAACTGACTGGAAGGATGTGGGGCTACAGAATAGTGGCAGATGGTGACATACAGCTAATAAGCAGGGGCTTGTGCTCAGCTGTCAGTCAGAAGGCCCCAAAGCTTTTGAACAGAGGATTTCCATCCTGCCTCCTGCCAGGAGTTCAAGCCCTCAAAGTGAAAATCCTGTGAGACACCATCTTCAAAGTAGCAGAATTGGAGGTAATTTCTCCAAAGCACTGTATTTTTATTTATATTTTTTTTTATAAAATAAACCACGCCGCCTAAAAGGGCATACCTTCTTCAAATAGCTAACTCAGAAGAGCATTACACTTGTGAAATGTGACATTAACTACTGCTCACTGAGAAACACATCCAGAATCTTAATTTGGGGGGGGGGGGGGGGGGAGGGGAGAAGAGCGAGGAGGGAAAATTAACTGCTGGCAATGCCGCAGCGGTGTCTGCTGCGTTCGTGGTGACTAATGAATCTTTGCCCTCTCAGTGGCAGCAAAAACGCACAACTGCCTGGCCTCACGAGCCCAGCAATTACTGCTGGAAGGATCAGTAGGAAATGGAAGTGAAGTACAGTTCTTTGCTGCACTGAGTAACGAAAAGCAGAAATGAACTATGCTAACGAACTGGAAAGGGTTTACTTGTGTTAAGTAGGTTTTTTTTACCTCTTGCTATTTAAGAAGAATTACCTGCAAGTCCTTCAGTTCTATGCAGATTTTCCCCGTTATTTTGCAAGAGAAAAATTCCTTTAAAAAATATGGCTAGTATTCCCTCTAAAACGCCTGGGCTGCTCTGCTCATACACCTTGGAGAAACCCAGCCCAGGGGACTTGAGAAAATTGAGGTAAGAGCTGTTGTCCAAACAATGTCTTGCTTTATACTTTGCTTGTGTACTTGGCATGCTCAGGAGCGCATGAATGAGCGTGTGCATAGTGTATGCTGCTCCACCTGAGTTGCTAAGGATTTCAACCTGGAGATGCTAAGGATCATTACCTGGCCACCGATGATTCTGCCAGCTTTTCCATTCTCCTAGGAGGGGAAAATAAATTTCTCCTGGTTTTTTTTTTTTTTTTTTTTTCAGAGCCTAGCAAGGAGGGAAGCTTAGGAGAGATACATACCCACAGAAGAGTTTGGAGAAGGGCAGCAGAATTGATGCTGTTTTCTTGTTGGGTGCCTTATCTATCCTTCAGGCTTCCTGCTTGGGTTTGTTGAGAGTGGAGAACAAAGGAGTTAAATTTAGTGAAATCATTTGCGTGTTCTTCATAGTTAGAGCTCCACAAAGAGATCAGTTTGACCGAGGTCCTTTGTATCTCTAAAATAGGAATGTAACATCTGATATTCTGACAGGGCCTACCCACCGTGACACTGTTGATGGAAGCATACACAGATGCTGAGGACACTGGTGATCGGCAGAGAGATCTCTCTTCGCATATGGTTTTTACAAAAACTAAGGAAAAGGCTGTTTGAAGATTTGAAGTTTTAGTTCTATTTTGCATGTGCTCTCTGTAAAACACCTGGGTTTTACATTTGTAAACTCTGAAGGTCAGAGACTCTGGAGAGCCGCGTTTGTGCCATGGCTTTGTGGAGGGACCTGGTTGCGTTTGGGGTGACTGCTCGTCATGGCAGCATCAGCTCACACGAGTCACTAAACTCATTAGTGACTAAATCTTCTGTGCAGGCCGAGTGGAGAAAGCGTATACGTTGTGCGATGTTATTTGTAAAGGATTGAAAAGTAATTAGAAAAGTATTTTTTACACGTTAATGCATTTATTTTTATTTTTTTTTTTTTAAGAATAGTGTATTTCAGCATGTGCTGCTGCCTGTGATTAATCTCTTACTTGTTAATCTCTGTGTGTCTCGGAGGTTAACCCTCACAGCTACAGCGATATCACTATAAATAGAAGAAAAAATGCACATGACTGTTTTTGGTTTGTCTGTTCATAGTACTTGTGTGCAGCCACGAAGGAAGCAGCCGGAGATGTGGCGGCCAGGGGGACCTCCTTGCTGGTTCTCTCGGAGTCTTAGCGCACTGGGCATTTCTTGCTGGAGCAGAAAAAACAAATGGGTATGAATATTAATTAATAACTTAATTCCTGTGAGTCTGTGTTCCCCTGTGGCGACTGTTGTAGACCTGCTATAGAAATTTCCAAATGAAATTGGAGTTGTTGGGATTAAGGTATCCATGTACTTTTTAAAAACAAGGGTTTTCTACAGCAGTCTACATAATAGTTACAATTTTAATATGACAAACGCTTCAGTAATCTTAACATCTCCCAAGTTTGAGGCAGAAGAAGAGTGAACCTGGATCGATTCCCAAGGATACTTATGTATGGGGTATGTGTTTTCAAAATGATTAAATGTAGGCAGAAAGTATGAATGACAAATAAGTGGTAGTCACTGGCAGTAACATCTCTATAATTCAAAAAACGTATTACTTAGCTTTCTTTTTGTAAGTTGGGGAATCCTCTTGCATTGTCCCTAAGTAATTCATTGGGGCAGGTAAGTTGAAACTTCCAAATAAAATACAATTTCAAAAAAGGTAACCATTTTAAGGCCAAATGGCAGTACAGTTTGGTCATACATAAGGCAGCCATGCAGCTGCAGCTGACTTGGCTTTTTCATTCAATTATGTCAATTCCTGTCCGACTGGTTGGTCCATATAGCCATGTCGTCTTTCTGTGAAAGTAGCTGCTTTAAAGAAAGTTGAAAGGAGCCCTGACACAAGCAGTTAGGGAATAGCGGTCCCTCTTCCCTGTAGGTAAAAGAGCTGTTGAAGCTTTAGGAGGGGAAGATCTTTTGTGGTCTCTTGGATACTACATGCAGATGCGCACAGTTAGATGTCCATGGGAGTTAATGAGTCTGTGCTCGTGCCACTGTGAGAGCACTGCACAAGGTCCCCCGGCAGGAATGAGGGACCAGTCGAACCAGACTTTAAAATTCTGAAATCTTAACACACCCAGAACAAAAAACGAAACCAAGATTTGTTGCGTATTCGAAGTTGCAGCTAAAGGAAGAATTTTGTTTTACTTCGTTAAAAGGGTGACTTTGTTTTTGCACGGTGTACAACAGATCAGTATTAAATTGTTGGAGAGATCAGTAAACGCAGCATGTGTTCTCCAGGCTCTCCTGACTTGGGCTCCTGTGGCTTTTCCAAACAGCTCGCTCAGAAACTCCTTTATTTTGTAGGTGAAGGAAAAGTGGGAGAGTCTATTTGGCATCAGCAATAGATTGTGTCTCCTGTGGTGGTGTTAAGGTGACCCTCATCAAACACCTGCTGTACCAATCCTGTTTATGTCCTGTGTTTCGGGAAAGGAGGAGCTTTTTGTGTTCAGTGAATCAGGGCATCAGCTTGCAGGCTGCACTCCAGGCAGCCCAGCCCGTCCCTCCACGCTTCGGCCTGGCTCTGCCGTTTCAAAACGGGTCTGTGCGGAGCAGGATTTTGAAACATTAAGATTGCACCGGCTTTCAGGGGTGCTAATGGTATAGTAGGTAGGATTCTCCTGTTAGGTAGACAGGATGCTAAGGTGATGTCTTTGGAGTATGGTGTGTATCAAAGTGGTTATGCGGTAACCTTAGAAATAGGTGCTTTAACTGTCTTGCGCCCAGAAGCCTGCGCTGCACAGCTCTCGTTTCAGAGCAGTACATGGGCATCTGGGACTGACTCTCAAGGTGGCTTAAATACTCGGTCCTGCACCTTGATGGGTGCACGAAGTCGCCGTTTTCGAGGAAAAGATACTCGAAGCTGCCCTGGTACCACCTAATCGTAAACTCACTTTCTGCTTTGCCTGCGCTTTATATCGCGATCCTTCACAAAACTCTTACTTGGCACAGAAGTCAGCGGGCCCTTAGAGACTTACGGGCAGCCACGTCCCAGCCGTGGCTGAGCCTTGGGAGGTTTTTAACCAGCCAGCAGCTGGAGCCCAGGGCTGGCCCCTGAGTTATTCTGCGGTGTTTTTCCTCTGCTCTGGTGCTGTGAAGGCAGCAGAAGTGGCTCCCGTGAGCCAGGCTGTGAGAAGGTGCTCTGGAGGTGGCAGGTCTGTGCTGCCTTCTCCAGGGAAGGTTCAGCGCTTGAGGACTGGGTTTTAAGCACTCGTTTTAGGCAGTTTGTAAACATGTAGGAGGCATGAAGAAGTTGTGTGCCTTAATTTCTGCTGTGGGCTACAGCTGTCGCTGTACCCCTGTTCAGCTGATCTAACGAAGGCCCCAGAGCAGTGACTACGGCCCTGTTAAAAACCATTTCTTTTCCACATCCCCACGTCCTTCCCCCACACCCTGCCATGCAAATCAAAACCGAGTTACCCAGCGAGGGGGGAGGAAAGGGAGTGAAAAGGCTGCCGGGGGAGACTGCAGCCTTCCTCTGAAGGAAAGAACGAAGTTTCATATCGGTAAAACTAGACAGGGAACACCTTCTTACCCACTTTTTAAGCGTGTTTTCCTTTTGCATCCTTCAGCCCTGGTGGTGTTTCTCACTCAGTCACACGCTGTGCCATGGGAAGGCAAGTATTTATTTAAAAAAAAAATATTGAGCCAAAAGTGCTCTGCAAGAGTCTGAGATACACGGGTGTTATTGCCTGAGAGGTCTTCCCAACAATGCTGCCGAACGTCTGTGGGTACAAAGAATTATGTCCACCACCTTAGGAATTACACCGGAGTGTTCAGATTCTGTTTATAATATTGTTTGTTTGTTTGGTTTCCTTTTAGTCAAAATCCCTTTCTAGTGGCTGCATTTGGAGCTTGCTCTCTCACGAGGCAGTCCAACCACCAAGCCTTTCAAAAATTCGGACGCTCAATGACTGCCTCTGACATGGTTTCAGAAGTCGGAACAGCTTTTAACAAACTTTTTGAAACCTGAAGCCAAAGCAGCGGAGAAGAAGGAAAAGGAAGAACAATGACTGCAAGAGTAATTACATTTACCGTAGAATTTACATAAGTAATGCACCCTTTCAAGTGCTGTAGCGGCATTGGTATGCTAGGTAGATTTTTTTTATTTTTAAGAATAGAAAAATATGATTAATGTAGATATTTTTTAAGAGTTTGGAATATGAAAATGTTTTGGCTGAAATAAGCTGTAGTTGCAGATCTGTTATAATATAATAAAACTAAACTGAAAGTATTCCTCTGTTCTTTTTGATAGTTATTGAGCAATAACTAAAGTGTGAACAGCAAAAAAAATTAAATAAATAATGCACTTGATACTTAGATAAAATTCTTCCACCAGCTCAACTGAATTTCTTGGATTGCACCAAGGTTGTCTTGTTTTCATCCTTAGACCCTCTGTCTGGAATGAGCTGTTGCATCTCATTTTTTGCCATGCTAGTATATTAAGAAGCAAAACGTAAGCCTCTCTGGAAAGGGAATGCATGAGAGTTGCTGTAGATTTCTGAATGTAATTAGTTGCCTTTTTCCCATTCCCAGTCCCAGAGGCAGCGATCATTTCGACAATACACCCCTTCCCTGCAACATCTTGGGTTTTTTGGCAAAGGCTCCCCCATCACAGAGTAAGGATATACTGTAGGTATCTTAGCATTAGACAGTAATTATGCTTTTACCTGAAGAAAAAAAAAAAAGTATTTTCTATTCCTTTAGCTGGCCTTGACTCAGCTAGAATTTGATAGGATGAACTTTGTGAAATTATCATTTGGAGAGGTACGAGGCGGGGTAAGAAACTTAGTGATACCTGACGGAACTGGTCAGGCTCGCGGTGGTCAGGGGAGAGTGAAGCGCTTTTAAAACTCAAATTGCCTGCTGAGATAGATAGAGCTCTGAGAAGATCAGTGTACGGATACGTAGGTGGCTTTTTATGAACCACCAGGAATATGAATTGAAGGAACAAAAGGCAGACAGCGGCACTTCTCTGTACGCCCTTAGTGCTGTACAGGCAGCCCAACGCTGCGAGTCAAAGGCGGGAATAGAAAAATGGTGGTAGGCGTTTGAGCTCTGGGTGCTGCACCTGGGTTTGGGGGCTTTTTGCTCTATCCTTCATCAAGACAGACAGGACTTAGTCTACTGGTAGGGCCGTATCTACCTGGCTCGTGGGCAGAGCAGCTGAGCATTGGGTATGAAGGGGAAGTTGCTTGGGATTTTGCACAGTATCATTTCTTAAACTTTTGGAAATTCAGTCAACGCTTGTAGAGACTGAACCAATATGGAGAGAGGGGCAAGTTCACACAAAGTACATTTACAAAACTTCCTGTAAAGTCTGGAAGTGGGTCCTGCCCTTAAACCCACCGTTTAGCTCCTAGTGTATATACTCACTGAAGCGCAGGAACAAGCATATAATGTGTCTAGTTATTGCAATAGATGTTATATATTCATTACAGCCGCTCTTTTCCAGTGATCTAGCTCTAGATTGGAATATGGTGTCATGCACACTCAGTCAGACTGCATTCTCCTACCGTGCAATAGCTGCCCACAGAAAGGGGGGCCCCATCAGAAAGGCTGCTCCAAGTATTTCCCTTCTGCCCTTATAGTTGTTATTTCTGGATGCACTGTGACTACTACCTCACCCCGATGCATTTTTTTTGTTTTTCTTTTTAAACCAGTTTTACCTATTTTTAAAATAGGTTTTTAAATGTTTGCTCGTGTTGGTCTATGAGGGTTCAGAGACTTTTTAGATCAGAGCAACATCTACTCATGAGAGATGGGGTTTTGGTGTTCGATTTAAGCAGTTTTGTAAACTGTCTACAACTTTGGGGAAAATAAGCTACTACTGTTTTTCCCCCCGGAAACTATATTTGAGGTGCCCAACTCCTTTTAAATAAAATCAGAAAGTTAAAACTGATTTTAAAAGAGCTACTGGATTTCCTTTAAAGTGAGCATTTCTTTCGCATTTAGAACATCAGCGGTATTATAACCTAAATGGCATTTGTAGGCGAAGTCAATCCATTAACAGAGCTCAGTACGGATTTCAACCTCCCCTGTTGGTTTTAAAGCTACACAGACGTTGTAACACTGTTATTCACTAATGTATACAAATTGTTACAATTTTTAAAACAAAATGTAGCAGTTTCTTTTGGTAGGAAATAAAAATAATAGCAAATTAATTGCGTGTACTTTGTTTGGTGTGTTCCAAAGCCGGGCCGACTGTTCCCCATTCATTCTAGTGGACTAGAGCAATGCAGCCACTGGCGAATTTAAAATACCAACAGCGTCAAATAAACATCTGCCAAAGTGCTTAATTGAAGATCCACCCCCCTCAATCTTCTCTAGGGGTACCGACAACCAGAAAGGGAGCAGAAAAACAGCTGCGTGTTTTATTCTCTACTTAACAATATAAAAGAAAGCCTTCGTCCTTTTGAACAGGTTACTTGTGTGAATTGTATTTTCAAATGAAACTCCTCATAGATGAACCCACGGTCTTATTTTTTGTCTTTTTTTCATACGTCGATTTAAAGAAAGTATGCCCATGGGTAAGTACAAGCCCCGTGTAAACTCAGCCACTGGAACGCAGGTGCCTTGTGCACGGCAGGCCGCGATCCACCTACCTCCAGCCGCACGCTCCAGGGGATTATTTATTTTTTAAACACAAACCTGGCAAAAGGAGGAGGCTATTCTTATCTGACCTGTGTGGATATTATCCTACAATGTACAACGGCATTTTATTTTCAGTGCTGACACTTAACACCGATCCTGAAATTTATGCAGGTTACTTACCTGTTCAGTTATTTAATCCCCTGCAAAGTAATAACTCAACATACTAATTTTATCTTCCCGGTTAGGATGGAGAGATCCTGAGCATGCTGTACTCCCAGTGCTAGGGAAATCTCAATGTACTCTGTGCAAAAGCAAACTGGTATCTTTATACCAGGTTAACTGGCTACCATTGTATTATGGTTAAAGATTTCTCAGGACCAAACCACCATCACTGCAACAAGGAAACACTTCAAGGCTAAAAGTGTCACCTCCTTTTGTGCCTAAGACGACCAGACTTGTTTAAGCCAGTGGGCATAAAACTGTTCACCCTCAAAGACAGGCCTAAGTCTGTGTCTCTGTCTTAGCTATGTTTTAATTCTCAGCACAACAGGGTGCGAGCGCAGACCATGCAGCAGCTGGGGCTGGGGCAATTCCTGCATCAGAATATACCGAGGGCTGTATCGGACAACGCGGCTGCGTCTGTGCTGCCGTCTGGTTTGGATGCTTCCACCCCCTGCGCCACATACACACCTGCTGCGAGGCTTATTTATCTAGGAGTAGTGGCAACAGCTTTGCTCAGATTGGATTATGTCTTTGTCAGCCATTCTGTTCCAAGGATTTTATTTGGAAAGTATTAGGTATTTACAACTGTTGCCAAATCATCTGAAATATAAAAAAAAAAAAAGACAAACAAAACCAAGTCCAAGGATGAAGGATCAACTTTTTTTCTCTGTCTGCTGCTCGGCTTGTCCTCCTTCCACCATTTCCCAGGTTGAAACAGCAGCTCTGTCCTGTAAGAAGAAGCAAGTGGGTCAGTCCCGGCTCTCTGGTTCACACAGAGATCACACACACGTGTAGGCAGTGGGAGGCGCAGGTTTTTAACCCAGCTTTGTCCAGCAAAGCTATTCATCCAGTTAGGCGTTCCAGAGGAATGCCACTGTTAGTGCTGCTGCAAAACAAACCCAGACATTTCTTCCCAGTTAAGAAGGAAAAAAGAAAAAACCCACCACAATAGAAATGTAAATTTTTCAGCGTGGGATCCTGCAGCGATGTGTAGTCTCCCTCATATGAGCAACTTCTGTTAAACTCAGGCAACCACATTTTTGTGTTTAAATGACGCATGTATGGAAAACAGCTCTTCTTACGGCCTATACATGAGAATATACTGCCTAATATCTCTGATCTCCTCCTGAATTTGAGGATAGCAGCCTGTTGCCATAAATACTTGCAGTGCAATACTGTCATATTTTTGAAAGAGAATATTACAGTCAAACCGAGCATTTCTGACCCTTAAAATCTAGCTGTTTGACTGCAATTGTTGAAAAGAAAAGTTAATCTGAATATTGAAACATGACAATGTTACAGGAGCTCTGACTCAGGAGAGAGGCTGGAATAGAATGTAGGATTTTCTTTACATTAAAATGAAAACTGGTTTTGATGCCTAAATAATACCTAATTACTACATTTCACTTAGTGCATTTCAAGCAGGCTATCATGACGCGAAAAGACCGGTGGGTATTTTAATCAGTTTGTTGCAACTTCAGGCAAACAGAACGTCATCTGCATTGAGCAGCATGAGAGAAGAAACCAGCGGACAGCGATCACAAACTTAGAAGCTGAAGGAGAAGCTGCCCTTTCTGCAAAGCTGAT
Source organism: Stercorarius parasiticus (assembly GCA_013396915.1). Lineage (NCBI taxonomy): Eukaryota > Metazoa > Chordata > Aves > Charadriiformes > Stercorariidae > Stercorarius > Stercorarius parasiticus. Next base: position 53,024 of record VWZL01003632.1, read on the forward strand.
TTGTAAGGGAATTAAGTTACTAGCGTTCTCTAAGTTGCCACTCGCCGACCACTCCCTGCCCAGCTCCAAACCAGGGGTTCCTGGTCTGCTTCATCTATTCTGCTGCTTTTCCTGCTGCACATGCCCTTGAGAAGTTCAGCCGCATGCGACAGAGGGAGAGCATGTCCACAGCTGCATGACCGCCTGCGTATCGTGGGGCTCCTAAGCGTTTCATGGAAAGCAGAGGCCGAGTAGAAAAGGGAAATTCAAATTACTTCCTCAAGCGCTTATTAGGCACGCAGGACCCAGCTGCTAGGTGCTGTGTTCCCATGGCATTTTTGGCACTAGCCAGCCCAGGGTGGGTTGGCACTAGCCATTTTTGTCACTAGCCAACCAGCCCAGCAAGCACAAGGGTGGCGAGAGCCGTGCTTTGGGAAGGGCCATGTCTTGTCGCAGACGTGTGCCGGTGAGCCTGCGTGAGGAACTGCAGAGCTGCATTGCTCCATTTGCAGGACTCTTCTGGGATTTGCAAAGGCAAGATACGGGCAACCTTCACAGAACACCTTCAGACACTTCCAAAGTATCAGCAAAAAATAGCAGGAGTTCAGCTTCGGAGGCACGCTGTGTGCGCTCGTGCGTGCATGTGTGCTTTGTCTTCAGGAGCAAACTATTCTGGGACAAGCAGGAGCCAGATTATGCTGAGCTTCAGGTTATTAAAAAAAAAAAAAGAAATTAAATAAATGGAATGGCTGAATCCTGGCTAAGGCCAATTTCTAGGAGGTTATTAAGTGCCTGTAAATCCTTTTAAAAACAAATGAAAACAAATCTCCAAAAGGGTGGAGGTGGGGCTACGGCTGTTTTGACAAATAGATCAAAAGGGAGCCTTCCTCTTCAAGACTTTGTCTCCGAGGAGTTGTTTGGATTTGTGAACTTTCTTGACAGAGAAGTGGAACACGGATTCAGCTATGTACAAACAAGTTAAGGAAGCAGACGTTCCAACTTCCCGCAGTCTTCCTTTGCTTTCACAGCTGCAGCTCACCACGTCTGCGCTCAGGCCCTCACCCCAGTTTGCATCAGCACGCTCACTTTCATCTGAGATCAGGGGACAGCTGACCGCACTTCGTATTTGGTTTTAATAGGTGTGTTGACAAACGACAGCTCTCACGTTCAGCAATTAAAGAGGATGTATGCCGTCACTCCCTAATGTCATTGTGCTTTATATCCTCCCATTGGTAAAACGATGCAAGGAGACTCTGCAAGGCTCCGTTCCCGAGCGAGGGAAAAAAGAGCAGCGTGAACACGAGGGAGGGAGGAAGACGCTGGAGAGGAAGCGGAGGACTATCCTGCACGTCAGGAGCAACACCGGCCCAGCAAGGGCTGGAGCGCAGGTAAGAAGGGCAGCGAAGCAAGAGGAACTGGAAGAAGCAGCACCCGTTAAAGAAGTAACAGAGCACCTTGAAACCAGGAGGAGACAGGAAGCCAGTGAAGGGATTTCTCCTGAGCAGGAGACTCCATTGGGGTAATGGAAAAGAACAGTGGCGTTAGGTATAGGCTAAAAGTAGAAAGCAGGGCGGAGAGAGGAGTTGGTACAGGAATCCAGCAAACTACTTATGGCTCAGGAACAGTTGGGAATGGAACTGCTGAAGACGGAAGAGGCGTTCTCATAAGGACTTACCATTTTTGGTGGGGGTTGTGGGGAGGGTAGAGGGAAGGCATTATTTTCAGAAGCCATCTCAGCTTACTTTCCAGTTCCTCTGCAATCTTTTTAAAGATTGCACACCTTACTCACACCTTTCCTTCTGGATTGAACTTGAGCAACTTAGGGGTTTCTGAATATTACGGGATTTTCAGTGGTTAAATAGCACACCCTTAGTAACTGCAGAAGTAGGTACCGCTTGCGTGGAGACATGAGGGTGAGGGGGAGCAGAAGAGAAGGGTAGCAGTACAACCAGGCAATGGCTTAACTTCACCCTCCTGCTGCTGCAGTCATACAGGGAGCAGGGCACAACACCGAAAGCTGCCAAAGGGGCACGAAGGGCAAAAATAACTGTTGTCTTAAAAAATGACCAATGGTCTCACAAAGAGGGTTACTGTCTTCTACCTTTATGTGGATTCCAAAAGCAGCAAGGTCTCCACGCAGACTGTCACAAGCCTCCAGGAGGGGTTTTCTCTCCCGCATTAACTGCTGCCTCTTTTCCTTCTCTTCTTCTTTTGGTCCCTTGGCTCCCGCGGCACCCTCCATGGGCACAGCCTCTGCTGCCTCTTCCGGCAGAGCCAGCGCGTAATGACGGACCTTTGCGCGGAACCGTACAAGCTCATCCAGGACATTCGAGAGGACGGCAGAGTTGTCTCCTCCCACAGCCACCTAGAAATCAAACAGGTTGCTTTACAAACATCTGAGAACGATTTCAAAAATCAACCCCGACTGAGTAGCATACACTGCGGCCCTGTCACCTCTCTTGGTTCTGCATCTTCCACTGTATTGGTCCAATTAAAACATCACAATCTCACTAATGCTGGACAAAAGTTACAGTACAGGCATACTTGGCAGTAGTTCAGCGTATTCCTATAGAGGAAAGCATCTATCTTGGAGCAGAGGGCTCTCATGTGAACATAACGTGCTGCATAACCCAACTGGGGAACTCATCGCCACAGGAAACCTCCGAGATGCTAGAAGTGTGCATAAATTAAAAAGGGATTAGATGAATCAATGGAAGAAAGGCCTGGCAACAGCCATCCAACACAGCAAGGGCAGCCCAGCCGGCAGCTCAGACAGTCCCTTGGCTGCAAACGTCTGCAGAGCTGAAGTGTGCCAGGCCCTCACCCTGCCTTTGGGCTCCAGACCCTCTTCAAGAATCACAAACCAGGAAAATTAGGTATTTTGGCTTTAAGTCTCTACATTGCCCTTTCTCCTTGCATCCAGAGCACCTCCCCAAATCCACAGAACTTTTATCTGTTCTGCCTTATCCAAAGTTTCAGCCACCCAAAAAGACCTGAGGAGCAGCAGCCGCTGCACACGGAAGGTGCTTTCTTGGCTGATGCATGGCCCTCTCCTTCCCTCAGCCAGCTCTGAGCTTCCTCAGCTTCCTCTGGCTTGGCAGAAGTCTCGCTGGCCAACGCCTTGGGAAGGGAATGGCCTCATTCCTCCTCCTTGAGAGCTCAGGTGCTCGCAGAAGAGGAAGGCCATTCCTCGGCGCAGGCACAGCCAGGCTCCCAGTCGCACTCTCGGCAGAGAAACCGTCCCTGTTTCTCATTAGAGGCAAACTCCCACGCAGGAGGAAAAGGACAAACCTCCAAACCAGGAAAATGCCATCGCAGTATTTTATCACTAAGACACAAGAGGGGGAGCGGAGCAGACAACGGAGCAGTGAAATGTAAAGCACACCAAGGCCGGGGGGGGAGAAGTTGCTGGCAATGCCGCTCGACTGGGAGCAGAAGAGCAGCTGAGTAATTAAAGCCAGAGGGGACCGTATTTATTCACCAAACAGCAGGATGGAATGAAAGGGAGTAGTTTCAGAGGTCACTGACCGAAGCAAACAAACAAAGAGGAGGAGGTGGTGGTGAGGGGGAAGCTATCAAAGACAGAACGCGAGATGCTCAATGCTCTCCACAATCATAAAAGGCAGCAAACTTTCCAAACTTTCAAAACATGGTAAATATACCAAAGAAGAAGTTTATGAGACTGAAGAAGGCAATAAAACTAAGTGCCAGAAATGCTCCATCATAACCTGGGGCAGGTAAAAGAGCAGGATAAATGCTTAAATACAGAAGGGAGAGGAAAGACAAACGATGAGGGGAGCAAGAAACACGCCTCTACAAACACCACTGCCAAAGTTCAAACCAAGCACCTACTCATGACACAAGGCAAGATCCTTCAAAAGGAGGGGCAGCTTTAGGAGACGAACTGATCGGATTACCATGTAAATTTTGCACAATTTCCACTGTGTAGCCTCTTGGGGCTAATTTCTTCTAATTTCTTCTTTTAATTTCTCTAATTTCTTGTCCTGCAGCACCGACCAATCCAAAGAGCTCGTAAGACGTTTTATATGGAAATGTGGCCCTTGACAACCCCACCTCTTTGCCCCCGGCTGCACCCACAGTACAGCATTCCTGGGCAGAGCAAAAGCCCTCACCTTTGCTCCCCAGCTCTAAAACAGGCGCGATGGTTTCCACCCATCATCTTTTCAGATGGATTCACCTGCCTGTGGCTGTCCTGGCTCCTTCTCTTGCCAATGCAGAGAGAAAGACGGGCAGTCTTATTTAACACAACCACCACACCACCTTACACAGCCACCAAGATGAACCATCCCTTAGCAGTGCCTTTCTCTCTCCACCGACTACTGCAGAGGCACAGGCAGCTACGCTAGACTGTCAGGCTAATTAGCTGAGATGAATCCCATCCTAAGAGCAAGACAGACCCACAGGCTGTATGCAAACATCCAAATGGAGAGGGCCCAAGCATCGCTCCCTGTAGCCTCTACATTAAATTGTTAGCCCAGCGGTGGCCAGGCCAGCTAGCCCTCTCCCAGACAGCCCACCACTGGGACCCATGGTGGTCAGGGACTGCAAGCCACATGCCCAGGGCCACCTGCCTAAGGGGCAAGAAAGGTTGGACGCTGAGCTGTTGCGGCTGGTCTTGAGGTCAGAGAACAATCCCTGCACCATTTTATTTACTAGCTTGCGGCAGCCCACGGACCTTTCTGATGAAGATTTTGATTGATTCGTTTACTGGGAGCTGAGAGAGCGGAGAGAGGAGAGTCCGCTGTGCTGCTCCTTCTCTCCTGCCTGCCTCACACCAATGTCTGCTGCTGACCCTGCTGCCCCGGAGAAACTAGCCCAGCATACACAAAAGAAAAGCATTCAGACACTTGTTTCAGCAAAAATGTAGGTGCAGCCCAGAATCTGGCAGAATGACTTTGCCATCTGACTTACAGACAAATATAAATGTTTGGTACGCCACTGAAAATTAACATGACAAACCATGGGTTATGAGGAGTAACACACAGACAAATCACATTCAACCGCTGCTTTGAAAGAAATTTGGTGGAAAAAATCCACAAAGAGGCAAAGTAAATAAATGCATTTACTGCTCTACTGCCTGACTTTCAAAGGATGAATAAGGTTATTTACGTTTTCTTATCCTCTTCTCCCTTATTCTCTTCTGCAAAAACTGTTCTGTTTTTGCAGAACAGTTGCTTTGAAGAAAGTTTTCAACTTCTTGGTATGCAGCTCCAGATTCGAGCAGGAGAGGAGCACAGAACCGCCTGCTAGTCTCCAACACCTTGTATCCTTTTAAGTGCTCCACTTCCATACTTCAGGGTATCACCTCCATATTTATCAGTCTCTTCCCAGTGCAGTACTTCGCTTTGAGCTTTTCTCTCCTTCCCCCCCTTCCCCCCCGCTTCCCGGTTCCTACCTTTCCATGAACTAGAGGATAGGTAAGGTATTTCCAACAACGTCCCCCTCCACCGCTGCCCTTCCCTCCCTGCACCCTACCAGGGCTCAAGGCAGAGCAGCCCCTTTCCCCGCAGCCCGGCTTTCTGCAGAGGAGCTGGACCCCGGCTCCAGCCGTGCAGGGAGGTCACAACCGCAAATATTCGCATGGCTATCCTAGTCAGCCTGGGTGCAACCAGCAGAAAGAAGAGGAAGAGCTGGGGAAAAGCCAGGGACATAAGAGGGCCAACTTAAAAGGCCTCCAATGCTAACTTTTTCTCGTTTCATTCCTCAAACTTTCATTTCCACAGCACAATTGCTGCTGAAGTCACCTGGGAGTACCTCAGAGAAGAAAAAAAGCCCACGCTTTGCTTTCTCCTGCTCTACCTCCTCACACGCTTTCCCAAGACATCATGGCAGAAACTGCAAGCGGTGCAGAAAGGTTTACTAAAACCATAAATAACTTTGTTACATGTGACGCTTTTGGAAAGCTTTCTATAGAACATAACGCTGGCACTGCTACCACATACTAGTACGCATAGAAGAGATGTTTCGTACCTGTCTTTCTCCAAAGGACATCCCAAGGGCATTAAAAAAGCCTTCTATATAGGAAATAATGCTTCCATACACAACAGAGCTTCTAGGAGATCCAGCATCCTGTTTAAAAAACACTCAAAAGAGATTGTCCAGTCAATACATATTACAGAACTCAGCATCTCTCTGTAGCCTAGTCCACCAGGGAAAACCATTACTAATTATATAGATCCACCTCCACCAGTAACACCTGCCCAGATGGGAACTTTTACAGAGATAAAAGCACCTCACAACACAAAGGGAAAAGATTTAAGTAAACAGGGGAGGGGAAGAGCTTATTACTAGCATGCACAGTAAGGAGAAGAGATGTGTGAAGCTGCCATGCATTACACGCGTGCAGTAAATCAGACCTAAAAAATAGCACTTCTGGGCATGAAAGGGCTGTGCGTCTGAAAACAAAATAAAAGAACAAAACCCCAGCTTCAAGGGCACCTATAAAATAAATGATTTAAAAAAAAAAACAAACCTTTTTTTGAGTGTTCTATTGATTTAAACAATGCAAGGATTGCTTTGAGATAGCTTACGGCATTTTGTCATGCCCGGGTAGCACCAGCAAACACCAGCAGAAGCGACAGAATAGCATTTTTAAGAACACATGTATTTCCTTCTTTCTTCCATATTTATTTCATAAAAAAATATAAAAATAATCAAGATTAAACAACAGACTGAGAAGCAATCTAAGGGACTAACCCTTGCTCAAAAAACAGGTGATGACATACACAAGCAAATTAGCAGCTGGTGCTGGATTTTATCTGACACTTCCATTAGGGCCTGAGACCAGTCATAACCTAAAATTTGCAGAAGGTCTGAACTGGAAGCAGCCAAGGTGGACCACTGAGGGAAAGAAACAGGAATGTGCCAACTAAGGTAAGAACAGCGAGAAGGTTAAAGAGGGGAATGAGTAGTTATGTATATGTGAATTTACTCACAGTTCTTCAAGAGGAAAAACTATGCACAGAGTCAGTAAGAGGTAACGCTCAGACAGCTGGGCTGCGCCCAGAAAAGCTCCACCACCACAACCAGAAACCTGAGTCAGCTGCAAATTACCTCACCCAATTCTCAACGAAATGACTGGCAGAAGGAATTCAGGGGAAACGAGCAATGACTGGCAAAATGTTCTATTTAGGAGCAGTAATGCTGTTACAGATCCCTGCTGCAAAATGGTTCCGGTCCAGGATTAGCTCAGAGAGTCATTTTGTAAAGGCAAAGTAAAGGACAGAATTGAAAGCCAGCGCCAAAATGGGACCGGAGGAGGCAGGACTTCTAAACCAATGGACAAATTCTCTCTTAAAATCAAGTTATTACTACGTAGTCAACATTTCTTTCACAGCACAAACATGGTGGGCATGATGACACCAGCAACCAAGGAGCACAGGAACAAGGCTGAGCTGCTTGCCTTGAGCGAGGAAGGGAGCTCTTGGTAAAAGGAGACCCAGAAGTGAGACTTCAGACTGTGTTTACTGCTCAGGTCTTGCCCTTACCAGGTGCCGCCTCTGTGTCAGCATCGAGAGACCTTAACAGGGTCTCAATTTGCCAAAAGCCATCTGAAGACGGACTCATGCAGGCATGCTGAGGCCACGGTTACAGTTTACCAACAGCAGAAGCCACTCGGTCCCCAAAGTTGAACTCGCCACCATGGCTGCCCCGTGCACATGGGACTGACTGCCAAAGCCCCTGCAGCAACCGCACACCCTCCTCCCCCTTCCCAATCCAGGGTGATTTCTGTGCATGGGTATTAAAGCAAAGAAGCAGGGTATGAACATAAAACCAACACTAAAATTAGCAGCATGCCACAATGGCTTCAGGCCTTTCAAAAAACCTTTGGTATAAATAATATAGGGCAGCAGGAAAGAAACATCCTTTGGACACAGCGAAGCATGAAACAATAGCCGTACACAATTCCTGCGACACGGTCAGGACAAATGGGCACCGTTAAGGTCAACAATTTATGGAGCTTTGTTTCTGCCAGTTTCTTACGTGAACAATAAACTAATCTGTCTGCATTAAGCAGTAGGACAGTGGACAGCTGTCATTTTCTGATCTCTGTATCCTAATGGGTTACCTTAGTAACAGCCTTAAGCTGTCTGTTGCCATGGTGAATGAGGTCCATAATTGCTGCAACAGCCCTGGAGGTGTCAAAGTCATCTGCAAATGCAGCCTTCACGGTTACTTTTGTGTTGGCTAGCCTTCAAGAAGAAAAGGTAACTTTTCAGATAAGACAAACAAGATGCCAGCAGTGTGCTGAATTCATCAGCTATTCAGCCAGAGGGAGTCATTGAAAGGACACTGTTGTTTCCTTCCTCACTGTCCTATGATGGGCGATGCTACACTGATCAGGGAGAATCCATCTTCCAGCTGCAAAGGGAAAAACTTGACGCCTGTCAAAATCCAAAGTGCTACACCCGTTCAATAAATACATGGTTAATCACACAAACCAACAACAGCAGAGCAAGGCTTGCCTTAATCATTTAAAAACAGATGGAAAATGAGGTTGATAGCAAAATCGTTAACGTCCTTAATAAGTTATTTTTTTTCCAGCAGCCCGTTTTTCATGCTAACAGCATGTTTCTCTTCCAAAGCCACATCAAGCACATCACTCCAATGCCTGGCAAGAGAGCTGACTCAGGGTCAGCCAGAAGTCCTGCTCAGAAGCGGGATTCCTCATTTCCCAGGTAAGCCCAATCCCAGCCCCGGGACTCTACTTGGCTTGGCCCAGATGGAAAAGTCTGGTGGGACCGTTCGTGTAACAGCACCAAAAGCCAGCAGGGCAACCAGCACTCATTGCTGCAAGACCAGTGCCACCAGCCACCATGAGCGGGAGGACAAGGACAGCAGGGGGAATAAACAGCGAGCCGCAAAGAGGTGCTGTTGGCACGCTCCTGTGCACAGCCAGGAGAACTGGGACCTCGACAGTGCTGACCCAAGGATGCCATTTCAGGGTAAAGCTCAGGGAGCAGGGTTACCTGTGGAGCCAGGCTGGATGGGGCTTTGAGCAACCTGGTCTAGTGGGAGGTGTCCCTGCCCATGGCAGGGGGTTGGAACTAGATGATCCTTAAGGTCCCTTCCAACCCAAAGCATTCTATGATTCTAAGCCTCAAGCTGTCCCAGCACATCTGGGGCTCTCCTTAACCCTGTTGTGCCTGTTCCCAAGCGGTTTCGCCTCCCTCCCCTCAGATATCGGATGATTGCTGCCCTAACCCATTCCTCCTGAGGCTCTTCCCTGCAAGTCCCCCCTTCTCCATTGAACATCTACCACTTTCCTAACCAAGAGCTCTGTTTCATCACGGTTGTTTTTACATCTAGTTGATACACAAGTTTTGCCCACCCACACATTCCCCGATGGCAATCCATTTCAACATCCCCACATACCTCTCAGCCTTATCTCTCACCAACACGTCTCCGGCAGCCTCCTGCTGAAGGACTCCCTTTTGCCAAATACCACAACCAGTTAATTCAACTCCCCTTCGCTGTAACACCTTCCAGTGCCCTTTGCAAGCCTTAGTCGGTGCAGTCACAAGCTCCCCGACAGTGAGGTGCCCGCACCACAAGGAAGCCACCTCTCACTTCTGCAGCACAGGATGTTTCCCCTCTCATTTATGCCCCAGAGCTGCTTGCACGTACATCCTTTCAGGGCATTCAATGTCCCTCATGCCCCAACTCCAGAGCACTGCACTCATCTTCTCAGATTTGCATCCAACACACAGTCTTCCTGAAGGACTCCAAAGAGGATTCTCCTTATCATTGTCAGGGCCACAGCAACCATAATTTCCTCTTTTCCTGTGACATCTCCATCCCAGACAGTTTCTAACCCCTTCTCTCCTCTGCTGAATGACACAGTACCAGCCAGCTTGATTACAAGCTCGCGTGCCCAAGGCATATTACTTTCCAGTCATCATCTTTCTTATTCAGTTGCTAATGCACAGTTCTACTTACAAACCTAATAGCCTCCCAACTTCAGTCACAGCTTTGCCTTCTACATCACTCAAGAGGGCAAAGATGCAAGTGTTGGGACAGGCACACTAGATAAATAACATGGATTTTAAAAACACAGTGAATTAAGTGTAGCATGAGGAAAAGCAGAGGGCTAGACAAAGAAGAAAAAAAACCCTGCCGTTGGTGAGGGCTGGCAGGGAAGACTGCTTCTCGGTCCTTCTTCTGTTCCTGCTTATTGAACAGAACCCAGCACACTACAGCGGTTAGCCCTCCAAGCCTGTCAGCAAATTGCTGCTCACATAATCACAATCTTTCAGATACAGGAGATGCACTTACCTTTCCCACAGTATGTCTTCTCTAACCGGGTCACATACCAGCTGTCCTTTTATATAAGCATTTGCGTCTCTAATAAATGAGGAGATTGCCTGAAGAAGGTGCTTTGCATCGTCCATGCTCTCGTCACTAAATTCGACTGCTAAAGAAAAAAAAATAATTCCGGTGTTATGATAGGAAGGATGTTGTCTGTCATACAATATCCTCTGTCTGAGGAACAATATTGAGACAAAGTTATTCCAGGAAAAGTTTGTTATTGCTTGTCACAGCAAACTTTTCTTACAATTAACTGCATATTTAATTAAAAACACTGTTCTTCATGTGCACTAGGTGAATTAAATCAATATAAAATCTCAATCATTACATATGACAAAGTATAACCTACTGGAAAGGTATCAGACTGATTCAAAAAGTGTCTCGAAGCTGACTGAAGCAATAGCTCCTTGACTTATTCTTTTTTCATTATTGAATCTCTCTGTGAAGTTATTACTCCAAAGCATTTGGATTGGATATATTTCTAACCATCTCCCCAGATTTTAGTTGGCAAGACATACTTTTGATCTCATCCCTAATTTTTTTCCTATTCTAATTTAAGTAGACACAATCTGTCTTTGGAGACCTCCAAAGAGACCTAACCCTCACCACGGACTCCGTGAGGAATACAAGCACTTACAGTTAAAGGGCTGCTTCACCAGCATCTAAAATCTAGATGGACCTAAAATTTTGTAGTCTAGATTCTGCTCTAGATATACAATTCCCTCACAATATCAAAGCTAAACCGGCCATATCGATTTTTGAAGACAACTATTAGAGAAAATACAGATTGTTTAAACTTGTAAGGGCATGTTTGGGATGGGATTCATCACGCTCAACTTATAAACTCACACCTAAGCCTCTTTATAGGCACTGGAAAGAAAGATAAAACCTTAAGGAAAATGATTCACAGCATCGTAAGCAAAGCTCTGCTTTATGATGAGATCTGCTATACCCTAAACCAACAGCGCTTCTCTTCCACCAGCTGGAAAGATGACATTATCCCCCCTGCTAACATGGCATCCATTCACACAGACACCCTCACTGCCTTCAGCAGGACTCTTAGCTGCAGCAGGCAATTGCACTTCGGGAACTACCAGCGTCCACTTCTGCTGGCTTAGGGTTGAGCAGGCTCCTCTCGCCTTGCCTACCCCCTCAGAGGCGCAGGTGCTGCGCTGGTCCTTTGGCACTTTTACTGCAAGCTGCCAAAAGCAAGAGGCAATTTTTCTATCTGTACAGTAACGCGCAATTTGCTGTAGGAAGAGCACTCGGAACCCAGACAGGACAGCTCACCCAACTTTGGTGGAAGTCCTAAGTTTAAATGCATTTCTTCCCACGGAGTCTATTACTTGTATCAGAACCATACGGAGCCAGCATAATATTGCTTCACCATTTTATGCCTGACCTCTGCACTAAGGTACATCCAAACTACAGCTTGCAGCGTATTCCTGATTTCATCAGCACTAGGCATCACCTGTAGTTTCCACAGCTGGTGGAGCTTCCTCACTTCTGGTCCTGTGCAGATCACAGCCCACTGCTCTGTGCAATCCCACAACGCCGCTCAGGCACAGACTCTTTAGAGCAGCCAGTCTGAGCAAGTGGACAGATCTAAGAGGGCAGAAGCAGCCAGATGTGAGACCTGATCTTGATTCCATTAGCCTAAATCGCAAAGAAGCCTGACTGTTTAAACAGACTTCCCATAAGATTTACCCCAGTACAAGTAAGGCATAAGTCTGGACCTGTATTTGTCAGATTTTCCACTTCTGTGTAATGAAAAATCTGCACTACTGTCTCATTAACACTGTTTTTAAAATTAAGCTTTACTCAGCTTGTAACAAGACGGATGCACAGACTTTTAGAAAACAGCCAGATACCAAAAGAGATCATTTATATCCGCTTAAGATTACTCAACTGATTACCCTGGTTACAGGAACTCCGCGAGGAATACTTGATGAAAGTTTATCCTGATGAAGCCCACTTTGATTAAAGCCATTCTTCTTCCCCGATTCACAGCACTCTCCTAAACCACCGCCTGCGGGCACTGCAAACCCACCCGGCTCTATAAATCTCCACCGTACTCCCCACTCCTTCCCTCCTGTGCAACCGAGGGCATCATTGCTACGTCGTCAAGTTACAAAAACATATGTTTATTAGCACCAACAAGTAATTAAAGACCAGAGGGACCAAAACGGTACCATTCACTCAAGTTCACAAAATCACCAGAGCTGTTCTGGTGACCTGGAGAGTGTTTCAGGGACAGCAGGCTCACAGTCTTTCCACCTAACTGCAGAAGCAAAGCCTCTGCTGAGGAGATGCAAGAGGAAAAGCAGTGCCTCACAGAGGGGTCCCTACGGGCTTTGGAGACGGCACCTCTCCATTTAAGCTGCACGCAGAAGCAGCCTGGCAGGGACATTGGTGGTGGGGCACCATGCTGATGTCCACAGCACCTCAGAAAGACCTTTTTCCAGCAGCCCCAGGTGGGCTGAAGGGTGGTGACTCAGGCTGAGCAGGGGACAGCCAGATGCACCAACCAAAGCAAAATGCACCGGGGCAAGAAATTCTCTGGATCAAAGCCATTGAGAGAGAGAAAACTTTACAGCAATGTTTCTAACTTATATTGAATGTGACGTTCATGGTATGAAATAATCCTGTTGGCCAGCCTGGGTCAAGTGCCCGGATCTCGCTCCTCCTCATCCCTGCACCTGGTGAGCTTGAAAATACCAAGCCCTTGAAACCCACATAGCCTAGCTGGCTATAAAGTTAACATTTTCACAAATTCAGACATATGAGCCTTCTAAAACTGCAGTTTTCCCAAGCATTAGAAATTAGTCCTGTGTTACCTAAACCAGGACACGCTCCTAGAGGTCCACCGAAATAACCCAGCAGGTGTTGCCCCATGCTCCACCATCCCCCCACCTTGCCAGGACAGCCAACAAGCCAAATGACCCAGCAGTGGTTTAGGGAAATACCAGCTGCTTTTGGCAGGCCCCAATAAACTGGTGAAAACACTATCCATATGAAAACCTCTTCCAGTTCAAAGTAGCATCTTCCTGCTGGAAAAACCACGGTGTAGACAGGGAAGCTGACAAAATCTACCACACCTCTCCCCACCAGCAGCTGTTTGCCAGGCTAAGACAATCATTAGGTTATCAAGCGCCGGTGTAAATGAGCTGTGCTGCACCACAGAACTGCTTAAACACTCAGGAACTCCACGGGACGAAAAACGATAACACAGCAGGGAGATAGAAAGTTATTAGCAAGCCTTTGTCATACCCTACGGGAATATAAGGCAAAGCTCTACCTAGATACGTCTCCAAAAACAGCCGATCGTGACTGAAATACAAGTGACTGCAACAGCTGCAAATCAGAGATGGAGGTAATTCATTAATTGAAAGTGCAATTAATTGAGAGTCGCAATTAACTGCAGCTCAGGAAGGTGTTTAGACAAATGGTTACATACTGTGCTCGGTAAAGATGCTTTTTTCTAAATGCGAGGCAAAGAGCAGCCCCGTAGAGCGTCGCCGGCCTTGCCACCCCCTGCGAGGTGCTCCACCACCCCTCCGCTGGGAAGCCCATGTGGGAATCCATGCTTATCTCAACAAATAAGGGATTCTGGGTTTTTTTCCTTACCTGAGCTGTATCTACTGCGCAAACAAAACATCCTGAATTGATCCGACGAAAATTTCTTCAGGAAGTCCTAAACTCCACCCACAAAAAGACAGCTTTAGCATTATATCAAACAATTTCTTCAGGAGTTCGTCCACTCCTTAAACTAGTTTCACAGCATATTTCAAACAAACTAACATGACAAATAACCCAGTCTTTGTAGCTTAAGACAGGCAGAAAGCTTTAAACTATAACACCGGTTTAAAGTCTAAACTAAATAAAATCTAATTCCATATAAGACAGATGTGCATACATATAGACAAGATATAAATATACACACAATGTCAAACATAAGACAGTGAAAAGTACTTTGTAATTATGATCAAACATACACTGCATAAAGACCTTTGCAAAAAGACAAACTGAAATGACCAGGCTAAGACGGGGATACAATCATGCAGGAAAGGACAGCTCCTAAGTTTTGCAAACTTCATGAAAAAAGAAAGATTTCTTGAAAAAGAAAATAAGTGTACTTTTTCTGCAGGGCTAGAACATGAAGAAAAACAGGGAGTGAACAAAAATAACTTCTTTTTTTTATATTGTTAGAATTTATCTGTGTTAATTATGAAACCTCATTAATTTCACTCTAACATTTATGGGGCCTTACAAATAATTTACTCCAGTAAAAAGTAAGTTATTACTATTACTACGAGTGTAATTAACTTACACTAATAGTATAAAGAACCATTTAAATGCTCAGAAGGTACACTGATAAAACAGTCAGTCCCTTCCAACTCTGCTCTCAGCAAGGCTGGACACCATGGCAGACTGACTGTGAACGCTGCATTGAAGTTTGTTTTTTTTTTTTTTAATTAGCAAATTGGCGATGGTAAGTTTGTAACACTGAAGTGCCGCTGAAGTAGAAAATCATAAGGAGAAGTCAATACAAGTGAGAAAATACGGAAAGTGTCGTTTGCTTAAAAATGCACATTTCAAAATTTAGCTTCTGCTACCAGACTAAACCAGCCTGAACACCGAAGGTAGCAAAGCGTCAGCAATATGCTGTCTCTTGAGTGAAAATAGAAATAATTGAGGCAATCAGGGCAAACTAAACCAAGAAATAGACAGTGATATTGTTTGTTTTGGTGGCTGGGGTTTTTGTAATTTTTTTAAATTAAAGTCTATATGACTGAGTGTACCCAATGTGCCCAGAAGCTTTACACTAATATACAGAGGTAGAAAAATATGAGTAAAGTATAGAAATAAATTCGTATTTGGGAAAGTACCATTCAAACAGGAAAAGCCAATTCTGCATTTTGTTAAAAATGGAGCACAGAGAAAGTATCACTGCTCTTTCAAAGTAGGTTGCTTGGCCATGCGTTATCGCAATGCGCTTGATTTTGGGGGTCAGAATTAATAGCTATTTAAAAAAAAAAAAAAATCAGAGAAGGGGAGGAGGGGGAGGGAAAGCAGGGCAGGTGGACGTGGCGGATGCAGGGCGGCCGTGCCTGGGTGACAGCCTGGAATGCAGATGGCCGCTGGCAGGACTAAGGGAATGCCGAAGGTCCTGTCCTGGTTGGGCTTTCCCTCTTTCGGAGTGGGCATAAAAACTTCCATGTAGGGTTTAACTTTCAAGATGCGGGAAGGCTGTATGGGAAGAAGTTTGTTTGACTGGACCACAAATCGCTTACAGGGAAGGATTAATACTTGTTAGCCATGTCTTAAGGGCGGAAATTAAAACCGGAGGCCCACAAGGGAAGAGGGACAGGCCTGAAGTTCTTGTTTTCTCAACACAAAGAAGTCCCACCACAGACGCGGAGGGGAACGTTTCTACATGTTATTTTCAACCGCATGCATTGCACTTAGTTAAACTTTTTAATTTATCAGGGAGGGTGGCGATAGGACAAGGGGTAATGGTTTTAAACTGAAAGAGGGGAAATTTAGATTAGATATGAGGAAGAAATTCTTTACTGTGAGAGTGGTGAGGCACCGGAACAGGTTGCCTACAGAAGTTGTGGATGCCTCATCCCTGGAAGTGTTCAAGGCCAGGCTGGATGGGGCTTTGAGCAGCCTGGTCTAGTGGGAGGTGTCCCTGCCCATGGCAGGGAGTTGGAACTAGATGGTCTTTAAGGTCCCTTCCAGCCCAAACCAGTCTATGTTTAGTGGTCATTTCTCCACCCTTTCCAAAACACCTGCTGAGACTTGGGAAATTTCTGTGAAAATTGTGAGCGATGAGTAATTTTCCTGGGGGAGACAGGGCTTAACTGTACCCAGACAGCATCAGGAGAATTAAGAATAAAGCAGTTTATATTGAACTCCTTTCTAAAGAGATTTTAATTAAGTCTTCCGAGAGGGCAAAGGGGAACATATGTGCCGAAACAGCTTCTCAAGCTTTGTTTAAAGGAAGGAAATTACCCACTTCTAGCAAGAGGTGTCAGCCAGCACGGGGGCCATGCCTGGCAGAGAAACCCTGCTCTGGGCTATGCCAAAAAAGCTTTGGGACACAGTAAACCAGGACGTATTCACGTGGCTTGTAGGTACCAAAAGACAAAGCGCACTCTGCATCAGAAAGGTGACCATACAGAAATAAAGGAGAGTACGAGAGATAGCTGGCACGGTGGGATTGTAGGAGACCCAACAGTTTCCTGACAAAACGCTGACAGTGTCCCATTTCACCTAAAGCAGAACAAGGGAAAACATCTCCTCTTTTCTAAGTCCCAAAAGGATATGCAGACAGATGAGAACCCATCACTATAAAATAGAACCATTTAGGCTGGAAAAGACCCTTGAGATCGTCGAGTCCTACCATAAACCTATAATGCAGAAGTGTGGTATGGGGCACAAACACTGCTCCTACAAATGCTCTCAGCTCAGCGAGATCCACGTTACAAGCAAACCCTAACTCCAAGCGGGTTTCCTACATCCAAATCCGCAATAACAGGTACACCAGCTCTAGGGAAACACTCTGATTCAGGTCTTTTGCTGCAGCATAAGCACCCGCTCCGAAGTCTTCTCAAAAGAGGACTGTGATTAATATTTACATATTACCAACATACATTGCTTCAATTGACAGATATAGATTACCTTAATTGTTACGTAGTTTTTCAATGACTTGGACATTTTTTCTTGACTTCCTTTAACATGCAAATGCCCTAAAACACACAAGCAAAAAAATTAATCAGGATAAATGAGCATGCTTCTGAATGGGGAGTGAATAAGAAAGACTGCACTGAGACCCTGGAAACACTGGAGGCAGCATATGCTGTGATGGATGTGTGCCAACCATTTCAATGCAACATGTAACATATTTTTCAATAGCTTTGCCTACAGTCGTGCATACCTCTCCATCCTCAACTGGGTGAATTCTAAAACATAGGGTTTTTTTTTTAAAGAAACAAAATAACAAAACACCACCATAAGCAGAGACATTAATAAGAAAAAACAAAAAGCCTCCCTGCTCAGAACTGATAATAAACTGATAAAAAAAAGTAAGCAGGCAAATACTTTTCAGTCTTCGCAGACAAATACCTTACCTGTTACTCTTGACTTTTCAGAAATATTTTAAGACCTTTAAAGATCTTCTAGTGATCTCACATTACAATATTGTTGAAACTCAACCAATTTCTGTACTTACTACTTGCTGGTCTGTTACACTTCTTTAATTCAAAAGTTTATTGCTGGTTGAAAATACCATACGTGTACAAACAATTTTCTGCACATTCCCTATTTCTACAGATTTTCAGAGACTGAGAAAAAGAAGGGGGAGGAGGGATGTAGCTATGATGCCTAATTTGAACTAGCTTAGTTTAAAATGTAATCCCTGAGCATTGCTAGAGCTTTCAATAACCGCATGGACTGTTGGTTTGCAGGGCTGCGGTACATGAAAAAGGCAGTAACCATCTCCTTTGCACTCAGGAGAGTACGCAGAGCTCGGCTTCAGGACTGAAAGTTCTGTCAAAGCAAGACAGGAGACGGGCAATCTCAGGCTGTACGCTCCGGGCCTCATCCGTGCTAGCCACAGCAGCACCGCTGGTGGAAAACATCAATTATTCACATCACCGGAGAGGTGCCGAACACGTAGCAAATCAAAGAATACTCAGCATCCTTTCAGAAACATTGCTGAAAGCCTTTATTGGCTTCTCCTAATAAAGGAGTAATCCTCTAACTTACTGAGCACCCACAACTAACAAGCAATTTTCAGGCACTTCGAGACCTGCAGAATCCAGCACTTAATCTTACTTAGAGGCAGACTTTTAAGCATGAACTTTTCTTACTCTGGAATATTACGTCAGCACTCTGCATTCTTTCAGATTTGGCGGTCCAGCATTACTGATTCCTGGAAGTGCTCCACGAGGACAACATACGATCATACTTCTGCTTTTACAGGTAGTGGCAGAGGTGGCATTTCTTGCTCAGCAGCCCAAGCACTTGTCTGAGTTTTGTGCTACTCTCTACCCCCTCTCTTACCAAAGTGGATAAAATCCCCATTATGCTCACCTGTATACAAAAGCAACACGCCGCTCAGGCCTAGTAAACAGATGTGAAAAGCATCTGTTTTCACTTCTTAGCTATTTCTGACAACGATTCAAAGCAGCAGGGATTGTCTGTAAGAAGGCTACCTCTGGTCCTACCCTGACCACCTGGAAATTTAAGTTTGCACAACACACTCTACGCAGAGTAGGAAACAATTGAGAGATCTATGGATATAGAACTAGCTACAGCAGAAATCTACGATCAAACCAAAATCTCATTTTCATCATATTTGTCCTGACTGCTGGCAGGTGAGGCCACAGTCACCGCTGCATGGTTAAATTCGGGGCTCTCAATAAGAACACTCAGGCTGTCAGAGGCACTCTGCAGCTCTTGCAACTCAAGTAAAACCCATAGACAAACTTCTCCTGGGAGACGGGGAAGAGCCTGGGTATGATTATTATCTTTTCTTTTGCAAAGGTGCCTAAATATTGACTTACTTAACTTTAGGCAGCCAAGCCTAAAATAGTTTGATTGTGTGTTCCTAATAAGGTAGAGGTAGCATCCAGATTTGAAATAATAGTCCTCTTCCAGAGTTTCAGTACTCAGAATGATTTCATTAAAGAATCACAAAATATAAGGATTTTCATAACTTTGGCTTGGCGCTCTTCCCAGAGTACAAGTAGTCTAAAAATAAAGTCCTTATAAAAAGATTTATCCCCAGTGCAGGGATTTTCTTCCTCTAATGGGGATTGCTCCTCCAATTCTGAGCCTGCTAAAATTCTGAAGTCTGCTACCAGAATAAATTGTTTCTGAAGCTGATTCATTTGCCCTAAATAATTCACACTGTCGTCCTCCAGCAAAATTTTTTGACTTAATGAATGTGATCTGTCAGCTCCTAGAGAACCTCAGTGTACAAATTGCCCTTGGAATTAAGTCTTTTTTTAAAATTTTTTTTTTTTTTTAAGAAAAATTGACTTGCCTTTATTTAGTTAGTTTCAAAGAATATTTCCCCTACAGTTTCAATTCCAAACTTGAAAAGTCATATTCACTGGTTTTCAACAGAAGGCTCCACCTCGTAGTAACCAGTGCATCTTGGTGGAAGTGCAGACAATTCCCCAGCACTTCAGGAGCAAAGCACACCCGGAAGGATGCACCAGCCTCTGGACAATTGCTATTGATTTATTACAGGCCCTACACTGGGAACTGAAACTAGAATTCAATAATCATTCCATACAGTACAAATATATATAAAAAAGAAAGCCCAAGTAATTCCCAGAGCTTAGCACAGGCTACAGGAAATTTTTTTACACTGAAAGGGTTACTAAGCATTGGAACAGGCTGCCCAGGGAAGTGGTTGAGGCACCATCCCTGGAGGTATTTAAAAGACGGGTAGACAGTACTTAGAGATATAGTTTAGATTAGTGCTGGTTTTTGACAGAGTTAGGTTGATGGTTGGACTAGGTGATCTGAAAGGTCCCTTCCAACCTAGGTGACTCTTATGATTCTATGATATATAGAAAAGATCAACTATTTTCACCCTCATCCTGCAGGACTGTTATAACAAAACACAATTAAAAACGAAAGCCCATCACAAAGAGTACCCTCAAATTGTGAGGGAACTCAAATGAAAGGGAATGAGATACTACAGGAAGAACTCTTCTTTCGTCATTTTTAATTGGGAGTAAGCACTGTACCTGAGCAATGCATATATTATTTGGAGGTTTCCCCAGATGAAATTTAGAAGTATTTAACTGTAACCACTTTTACTAATAAAGGCATTCATTCTACAGTTTCAAGATACACTCCTATTTATGTTTCTTCACTTAGTGAGGTCAGAAACTCGGCCATTGTAGTGGACCATCTGCTTGGAAGGTTTCCTTCGCACTTCACACCATACAAAATAAAATAAACCTAAATAAAATAAAATAAAAAAATATTCCTACAGGCCTCTTAGATGATTAATATTTTACTTACCAGAATGCAAAAAGTAATTCCCCCATTGCTCACACTGATGATACACCTCGCACTGTGCGATTTCATTTTCGTGATGAGGAAATGCAAGATCTATTCCACCGGTATGGATGTCCAGGTGCTTTCCAAACACTGCACTGTAACAATATTTTCCTGATTGGTAAGTAGAACACTACAGAAGTTTTTTGTAAAAGAAATACAGAAAAGAATAAGATTAAATAACATAAATTTAAGTGTACAATTTAATGACTGCAATTTTAAAACAAGCCTTTAAACAGATCTTGGATACCAAAACTGCAGCAGAACATGCATGGACAGGACCTATATCTGCCCGCAATTAATTCTCCTTAGCAGGAACAACTATTTTTCTAACTTAGACTGAAGAATGGCAAGCAGGACATCTCTTTTCCTTGTTCTGCTACAGTTTCAGTATCGGACAGCTGCCTTCATCTGCAAACCTAACAACTTCGAAGTGATGAACATTTCTGTAAATTTGGTATTACTGTTCTTTATCTTGTACCTTTTCTGTAAGAATTCAGCCAATACTGTACGTAGTCATGATAGAAAATGCTTGGCTCTATATTGTTATAATGTCAAAAGAAAGTGTCAGCGCCTCTGATCTCCCAAGGCTATTCCATTCCTCTCATCCCAACAGCTCGGCTGCGTTGGTGCTAGTCACCTATGGCATCTCTACAAATACCAATGGCTGGAAGTAAGGTAAAAATGTGACAACAGGACAGACCTAGATGCTTTCTGGTTAAAGCCCAGGAGTCAAGGCTGCTACACTCTGTCCACTGCTCCAGCAAGTCCCTGCTAGGTCATTCTGACAAGCAATTAACTTCATTTTGCCCATCTGTTAAACAAAGACAACACTTATCTACTCACAAGGAGGTAAATCAACGCTAACTGCCCAGAAACCAGGGGCACTCAAGCTGGGGAGGATACAAGGTCTACACAATAGAAAATAAAAGGCAAGCCCCACGCACGCGTGCACACACACAGATACACACAGTCTTTCCATATATCACGTTAACAAGTTGCTCCTGGTAGCTGGCTAGATATTAATAATTTTGTCCCTTTTTGAAACAAAACACCCTGTTAACACCCTGGCTCACAATGGTTCTGCAGAAGCACTTGGGGCAGAGGAAGAAAAGAAAATGAGGAGAAGAAAAGAGGGAAGAAAGAGTGGCTGTTGCCGTTTCCCAGGCTTGAGCCCCTCTGCTTCCTCCTGTCTGCTCCAAAACCAGCTTAAGCACAGACAGGAGTGGCCCCGGCTCATGCCTCTTCCATCCTTGTCCAACTTGGAACGGAAGTTCAACAAGAACATATGGATAGTTCCATTGTCATTCAAGGAATGTCAGGAATGTATATGGCTTTGTATTTACTACTTATGCATGAATAAGCGCTGTCCCAAAAGTGACATCTTTCTGAAATGCAGTAGGAATAGGTATAGACTACACCTCACTATACTCACTACATCCTAATTCAGCAGTATTCAGCCTAGAAAATACCCTTGTCACTCAAAAGACCCAAAGACAAAATCTTAAACAAAAAATAATTGATATAGGTAATAATACTGCCATAAACTTTATTAACACAAGGCCAGATTTATTAATGCAAAGTCTTCAAAAGTTATCTGTAATGCAGTATAAGTATGATACACTATATATCCATGTGATTCCATTCAACTAGAGAAATGAGCCAGTATTTCCCCTTTCTATTTTACTGTTGCCAAACCTCACAATTTTATCACCAATCATGCGATGTTTGATTGTAACTTCAAAGGCCTGGCTGTAGAATCGTGATATTCCCACTAAGTCTCTCTTCCTTGTGACATCTACAGAGGAGCACTGGCCACTTGCCTTTTGCTCCAACAAAACCATTAAGAGNGTTCAACAAGAACATATGGATAGTTCCATTGTCATTTAAGGAATGTCAGGAATGTATATGGCTTTGTATTTACTACTTACACATGAATAAGTCCTGCCCCAAAACAAACATCTTTCTGAAATGCAGTATGAAAAGTTATAGACAGCAATACTCAGCCTAGAAAATACTCTTGTCACTCAAACGACCCAAAGACAGACTCTTAAACAGGAAATAATTAATATAGGTAATAATATTTTTAATATATATAAAAATATAAAATTAATATTTTAATATTAATATTAATAATACATTTTATTAGCACAAGGCCAGATTTATTAATGCAAAGTCTTCAAAAGTTATCTGTAATGCAGTATAAGTATGATACACTATATATCCATGTGATTCCATTCAACTAGAGAAATGAGCCAGTATTTCCCCTTTCTATTTTACTGTTGCCAAACCTCACAATTTTATCACCAATCATGCGATGTTTGATTGTAACTTCAAAGGCCTGGCTGTAGAATCGTGATATTCCCACTAAGTCTCTCTTCCTTGTGACATCTACAGAGGAGCACTGGCCACTTGCCTTTTGCTCCAACAAAACCATTAAGAGCTGGGGAAAGATGGATCTGCAAAACACTCAGGGGTGGGAGGAGCAGCCCATCTCACCGCGAGGGAAACTCCATCAAGGAGATCACACCTAAGTCACAGCAGGTGGCTCCCTCCTCCAGGGCTGCACTAGAGACCAGTGCGCTTCTCGTTCACCTTCCCCAGAGGCAGACTTCAAAGACTTTTCAAAATTAGTTCACTTAGATTACTTAAAAGTGCTTTGAGATCTTTGGCAAAACAGACGGGTAGGTAGGTATTGCTTGAAATGGGCCTTGGACAGCAAAACATTTGAGGTAACTTATCAAAATAAGCTCTCAGTTTTTCACAGTCTGAAACTGCTACACTTACGCTCTGCATAGGTCAACTCTTATTTACATGGCAGGAGCCTCATCCAAACACAGTAAAATAAGTGTTTACAGAAAGAAATGCAGACTATAAACAGCACTGCATCAGCAGACAGGCTGTTTTATAATTGGCATTTCTTACCTGTGCACCTCTGTGTTAGGCTGCACTCCAAATACAGCATGGTTTTGTGCACTTCAGTTGCCTTAAGAACTGTTTCACAGTGCTGAAACTATTTACAGACAGAAAATCACCCTTATAAACAACCAGGTAGTAACAACCCCAGGCACACCAGCAGAGCATATCAAAGAGAAACTTAAAGCACCTGTTTCATCTACTTTCAGCTTGGGCTGAAAACTTAAGTTAAACAGGGCCAGATCTAAATAATTTGTTACTAGCTTCCGAAAAAAAGATCTTTGGCTAATGCAAAACCACATACCACTATCAATCTTCCAGGAGAGAAGATTTAAAGTCTCTTTTTTTTAAAATACAAATGAATAGGTCACAAGTTAACACAGTGCAGGACAAAGTACTACCACCCTGTGGAGAAAATAAACCTCCAAATCAAGAGCAAATTAATTTAAACCAACTACAAGCAAAACGCTGCTACGCACAATTCCCATAGTGCACGTGGAATATACTGCTACAGAGAAATCAGAATATTTAACACTGTGGCTGACTTTTAAAGAAAGCTGAATAACACTTAGATGACTAGCATGAACATCCACAACTGAGATGAAGATAAGGCCAGGAAGATCTCATACACTCCCTGGAGTTGGGATGGAATCCCATACCCTGTCCTCCTGGCACAGCCTTACATGCTGGATGAGGTCTGATGAGACTGCAAGAAGCGGAAGGGAGGCAAATGAAAGAGGTACCATAACTTTCACTAAAACTTTGGTTATTCAGTTCAAGTTAAAAGACTTGCTAATCCCTGAAAGCCAACTGCATCCTGGGCTGCATCAAAAGAAGTGTGACCGGCAGATTGAGGGAGGTGATTCTGCCCTTCTGCTCCACTCTGGTGAGACCCCACCTGGAGTACTGCTTCCAGCTCTGGAGCCCCCAATATA
The DNA here is from genome assembly GCA_013396915.1 of Stercorarius parasiticus. Lineage (NCBI taxonomy): Eukaryota > Metazoa > Chordata > Aves > Charadriiformes > Stercorariidae > Stercorarius > Stercorarius parasiticus. The sequence goes on from VWZL01003632.1 coordinate 77,269, forward strand.
AGAAGGACATGGACCTGTTGGAATGGGTCCAGAGGAGGGCCATGAAGATGATGAGAGGGCTGGAGCACCTCTCCTATGAGGACAGGCTGAGAGAGTTGGGGTTGTTAAGCCTGGAGAAGAGAAGGCTCCAGGGAGACCTTATAGCAGCCCTCCAGTACCTAAAGGGGGCCTACAGGAAAGATGGGGAGGGACTCTGTATCAGGGCATGGAGTGATAGGATGAGGGGTAATGGTTTTAAGCTGAAAGAGGGTAGATTTAGATTAGATATTAGGAAGAAATTCTTTACTGTGAGTGCAGTAAAGTGTTCCTGCATTGGAACAGGTTGCCCAGAGAAGCTGTGGATGCCCCTTCCCTGGAAGTGTTCAAGGCCAGGCTGGATGGGGCTTTGAGCAGCCTGGTCTAGTGGGAGGTGTCCCTGCCCATGGCAGGGGGTTGGAACCAGATGATCTTTTAAGGTCACTTCAAAGTCTAACCATTCTGTGATCAACTGTGCAATCCTGCATAGCATATTTTAAATATGTCTGTCTCAAGAGAAGGTGCCAAAACATAGCAAGACAGCTATGCCATTAAGGTGAAGCAGTTTGTGCAATTTGTGATGTTAAGTGTGGCCCAAACAAAGTATTCACACTAAAACAGGTGCTTTCTACTGATCAGAATAAACACTTTCAATACTGCTGATACCATTGCACTGTGATTGAAAACAAAAACCAGCACTAGATTTAAAATCCAAGAAATCTGACCTTGATATTGTGGAACACTCGATGTGCCATCCAGGTCTTCCTTTTCCCCATGGAGAAGTCCAAGATAGCTCTTGAGGTTTGGCAGCCTTCCACAGGGCAAAATCTTTACTGTGTCGTTTATCAGTATCAACTGCCAAGAATAAGTGATTTGTTAATGGGATATGTCTCAAAGGAAAAAAAATGAGCAAATGAAAGCAAGTGGAAATGTGCATTTAGTGAACTATTCAGATTTTAATCTCTTTTGCTCAACTTCTTTTCCTGCAACTTTCCTCTCTTGCCCCTTATACAGGGCTTCCGGTTCCTCAATCAAGCATTTGAAAAAAAATTGTATGTTGAATTACATTTCTGCAGGCTTAAAAGATGGATTCAAGATTCTTTAATACATGCTATCCTTTTAGTCCTTTTGGCCTTCTTGGGTTTTTACATCATTCATTTAGTTACTTATCAGCCAGTTTACCATGACAAACAGATTGTACTGCAACAGAAAAGGTAATAAAACCAGCCCAAACCAAAACCCACAAATAAGAAAAAAAAACACAATTTTTTTTCTCTGGGACACAAATAGTTTCTGGTTCAGAATCTATAAAACCAAGAGCAGCACAGAGACGAGAATCAAAACTATCCTTGGACAGTGGCAACCTTCCAGTATTGTCTTCACCAAGGGCTTCTCTAGAGAGAAGCTAGATTTGTTGCTTCCTTCATTACGCAGCCATGGATGTCGTCCTTTTTGCCACAGTACAGCAGAGAGGAGGGTTTGTCTCTGCTGGCTCCTAACCCCCAGTCAGATACATACCGTTCCCTGGCAGGAGCTACAAAACAGCGTTCTGGACTCCGTGTTTTTTTGCTGACAAATACACAACCTCGCATTTGACTGATGCAGAACGATATACCTATTTGGCTTGAAGGGATCCAGCTTGGCAAGCAACTCGCACTGTTTTAAATTCCCTTATTGAACACCGCTCATCTGTTTTATCAGCAGCTGATCCTACATTTACTTCTTTCCCCTACTTATTTCAGACCACTAACAAAACCACAGTGTATCACTGGGTCTGGAGCACTCTGGCATCAACACATTTTAATGATGATTCACAGCTATTTTTGGACATCTATTAGATGGTCATTTTTCTTGAGCCATTCCGCTTGCACTTTATTGATATACAGAGTCAGTTTTTATTAGGAATGTCATGCAATATTAAGGGAAGCACATTACAAAAATCCATTACACCTGCTTCATCTTTCAAAATTGATAAGAAATAAAGGGAGAGAAATATAACCCTAGTTTTATCCACTGAATTTCCATCTTGACTCTTTCACTACTTTGCCAAGCTCTGGCTGACCAGTATCTGTTGACTCCATGCCTCTCTTCCCTTTTTTGAGTAAGCTGCTAAAAAAAAAAAGAGGGAAAAAAAAAAAGCATTCTTCATCTTCTCGGTTATGATCTGAACAACAGTCAAAATCTTTAGAAATAACAAGGTAACACACATCATCAGTCACAGTTGAGGCTGGAAGGCACCTCGAGATCATCTAGTCCAACCCCTTGCTTAGAGCAGGTTCAGCTACAGCAGGCTGCCCAGGATGGTGTCCCATGGGGTTTTGAACATCTCCAAGGATGGAGACTCCACAGCCTCTCTGGGCAACATGTTCTTGTGTTAACCATCCTCGGAGTGAAAAAAGATTGTTCTTAGCTTTAAACGGAATTTCCCATGTTTCAGGTTGTGCCCAGTGCCTCTTGTCTTGTCACCAAGCACCACTGAGAAGAGCCTGGCTCCATCTTCTTTACTTCCCCCGTGAGGTATTTGTACACAGGGGTAAGATGCCCCGAGCCTTCCCTTCTCCAGCCTGAGCAGTCCCAGCTCTCTCAGCCTTTCCTCATATGAAAGATGCTCCAGTACCTTTATTGTATTCATGGCCCTTTGCTGGCCTCTCTCCGGTATACACGTGTCTCTCTTGTACTGGGGAGCCCAGCTCTGGACCCAGTACTCCAGATGTGTCTCATCAGTGCCAAGCAGAGAAGGATCACCTCCCTTGACCTGCTAGCAACATTCTTCCCAGTGCAGCCCAGGAGCCTGCTGGCTGCCTTTGCCGTCAGTAACTGCCTCTAAATAACTGTCAACAAAACGCATTCCCTCTGCGAGTTGTAATGCTGAAACAACTCCAGAGTGGAGCTGTGAGAAGTTTCTTTCTGGCTGCAATTCACCTGAGCATCAGCCTGCCAGGCAGTTTTGGTAATTGCAAACAGACGATTTTTCTTCAATGAAGAATTACTGAACTTCAGCGTACAAAGGATGCAGGAGACCTGCATCAAATTCTCCAATGCAAAGACCTGATCAAACCCAACTTACACTCAGCAATCCTGCTCGACAACTGGACAACCGCAGTGGAAAACTCCCAGCCAAGGGTATAGGCATGCTTTAGCACAGCCCTATCAAGAGATTGCTCACCCTCACACAAATAGGCTGCTTAGCAGCAGTCCAGCAGTAAGTAAGGAAAGAAGCAAATTCATCTGGATAGCATACATCAGAAGGGTGCAACTGTCCAAAGAATAACACAGTAGATGACATTTCCCTGCATTTACTCTTGACTATCTCACTGCAGGCTACTGCAACAGCTGAGACCACCACCTGACTCTGAAGTTTGTGTGTACCACTCCCAAGTATCTAAATAAAATTAAGAATCTTAATTGTTCTAAGGTACCAGAGCAAAGGTATAAAGGGAACCAAGCATGAAAAGAGACCACCAAATTTCCTCTTGCACTGGAAACAGAGAGTGCCTTAATAAATAATTGAAGAAAAAAAAGAGGTCTTAATTAATTAAAAAGCTGGTTATACACAATAGGTTAGAAAACTGTTTCAGACTGTTGAATGAAGGTTTATGCATAGATACATCAAGAGCTATGACAACGCATTAATACAAACAAGCTGGTGCCGTGAACATACCTGCTTCATCTTGGGTATCAGGATGAATAGTAGTTAATACTCCATATCTTTTTCCCCAAGACTTAACATCAAAATAAACATTGCCTAATAGAAAAGAAATGTTTAGTTTTATAGCAAAGATGGGACACGTTCATGATGAAGAGGGAACATTTCCATGAAAGCAAAACAAAACGCCTTTCAACTCCCATTTGAAATTACAATTTACAAATTCAGAAATACCGCAAAACTAGTAGCACATGTTTCCATGTTACCAGCTTTTCTGCAACCTCACTGCATGTGCTCATGCTGCTCATAGGATAACTTTGTATTCTGGAGATGTCCCCAGGTTCTTCCCTGCCCATGCACAATCAGCAGTCCCCTCTCTGACAAATGCGGCCTACTGCTACTCCAGCTATAATGCACTCGAATGCTTCTACAACCACCAGCTCTGCTTAAAAAAGGATCCACACATCGTGCTTTGCAGGCACATCTCTTACAGCACCTCCTGTTTAGAGCTAAGAGCTTCCCCCAACTCTCTTGTAGAAGCCAGGCCAGGACTTCCCCACAGGAGCTTAGATAGCAGTTCATTACAGTCAGCAATTATATTAAGTAATGAGCTACATTTAACTCAGAGACTGAGTAATAGTTGTTCTGCCCACTCATGTCATCACAAACGAGTTCCTCACACCCTGTCTGTTAATCAACAGAAGGAAAGCCTGGCGCAGGGTATTTCATCTGATCCCAAAACAGGATTACCAAGGCGGTGATTTCCTGTGCATGCACTGAACAAGGAGTTGCCTTGCTACAAGTCTTACCTTGCGATGTTGCATAAGCTTGTCCACTATCAATTATTGTTTTTATAAAGGAAATTATCTGAGGAATATTGTCAGTCACTCTCATATATACTGTAGGAGGAAGGACCTTAAACAAACAAAGAGTAACATCTCGTTAGCCTGTATGAAACACACTGCTGACAAGTGTTTCAATCTAAGAAACAAACTTTAAAGAACATTCTCTTCAATTTTATCTTTCAATAAAAATGTTGCAAGTATCATTAAAAGGTCAGAAGCAGCAGTTAAAATAATACACACACAAAAAATGTGAGGGGTGGCAAAAAAAAATCCACTAATTTTTCCTAGTTCCTTCCTCCCTGCTTTTGAAAAGTATTCTGCACGAGAAGCAAAGTCACTTGAAGTCAATTAAAGAATATTTGATGTTTTTATCTGTGAACCAAGGCTCTATTGCATCGGGTAAAAAAATTATGTTCCTAAAGAAATTTAACGTGTTCACTCCAAAGCTAGGGTTTGCTTCTCCCCCCATTTCCTTACTCAAAAGGTGTGCAATATCTTTCCAGAAGAACAAAAGAGTAAATCACTACTGTTTCCAAGCAACACTTCATCACATAAGCAATCAATTTATTTTTTCATATCAAACTGTTAAAATCAGATTCCTTAACAAAATAATTGCTTTAAAATGCTCCTAAATTTAGAAGCTCGAGTATCTGTACCTTTAAGGCAGTCATATCTTGTTTAAAGTCTTCTTCATAAATACGAGCAAGAGCTAGTGGCGATATATTCATCTGAAAAAGAAAGAAGCAGATTAGTAAATCATAAATCAAAATAATAATATAAAATATTGCAATCTTTTATCAGACAGTTAATGGCTAATTGGAAGATTTACAGAACCCCCAAGGTAAAGAGCCAGAAAGGCTTATTAATCTAACATTCACGGGGAGGAGATGTAAGTTATAAATAACTTAATAGATATGTATTAATATTTCGGCAATTCAGAAGCATAAATGAAATACTACTTTTAAGAGAAAACAATCAAAGATTAAAATAACAAACTCCTTGCCTCCCTCATTATTTCCCTCTTGAGATGGTCTTCCATTTCCAGTGACAAGATATACTACAGTACACGGGACATGAAATTCATTCAACTTATTGGCAGGGGACACCGATACCACCTACATGTCAGAAAGACAGATCAGACACTTGCAGGATGAGACAGGGTATTAATTTTCAGTGATTAAGAAAAATAAGCTATTTCAGCTGATCATGGTTACGCATAGATCTCAGGACAATCAGGGAAAATGAACTGAGCACGAGTCCCACCCTTTGCCAAGTGCGGCACTTCTCAAGCACCTTCTCTGTATTTCTCATTCATGGGGCGATGGACAGGAACAGGGACACTCGCAAAAGTAACAAGAAAGTGCAACCCAAAAGGAAAGGCACCACTTGCACACAACAAGATACTTGTTCTCAAATATTCAGAAGAGGCCAGGGCTTGCAAGGTGCAAGGCAGCAAAACCTGCCCTAGCAAGCAAAAACATGCCATCAAAGCAGTTCAAATGTGAGCATCTTCTCTGAGGAGAACCTACTGGGGAGCAGACAACATACTGTCAGTCTCTCCAGCTTGCAGATAACTGAATCATTAACAAAATAAATCCAGTTTCATCACTTCCAATTCATTACTGGAGCATCTTTAAGGGGTCCGATTTTCAGAGCACAGGTGGGAACCGCTATTTGGACAAGTTCCTGGACAAGGCAGGAGTTCTGATGAAGACAGATTAGATTGAGCAATGAAACGAGGAAGGTACCCAGCACTGAGAAACGAAGGCATGCTTCTGCCTACAGACCAGAGAGAGAGCTCTTCCAGACCCAGCCATGGGACTCATCTCCCCAGATAGCTCAGCTGCTTGTTGGATCAATGGGAAGACAAAGGTGCCTACAGGAGGAAGATGGGGAAATATTCCTCCTGTCCAGACAGATGTCCAAAACACAAAGAGGTCATCCTCCCCCTCTACTCTGCCCTGGTGAGGCCACATCTGGAGTACTGTGTCCAGTTCTGGGCCCCCTGGTTCAAGAAAGACCAGAAACTACTGGACAGAGTCCAGCGCAGGGCTACAAAGATGATCAAGGGAATGGAGCACCTCTCTTATGAGGAAAGGCTGAGAGAGCTGGGTCTGTTTAGCCTGGAGAAGAGAAGACTGAGAGAGGACCTCATCAATGCTTACAAATATCTAAAGGGCGGGTGTCAAGAGGATGGGGACAGGCTCTTCTCAGTGGTGCCCAGTGACAGGACAAGGAGCAACAGGCACGAACTGGAACACAGGAAATACAATCTCAAAATGAGGAAAAATTTCTTTACTTTGAGGGTGGCAGAGCACTGGAACAAGCAGCCCAGAGAGGCGGTGGAGTCTCCTTCTCTGGAGATACTCAAAACCCGGCTGGATGCATTCCCGTCCAGCCTGCTCTACGTGACCCTGCTTTGGCAGGGGGGTTGGACTAGATGATCTCCGAAGGTCCCTTCCAACCCCACCATTCTGTGATTCTGTGATTTCTCTCTCAAAGGACCACTGAGGGCATGCAGCACGTTCGTCATAGACTAGATGCCCAACTTCCGGGTTTTCTCTAGACAAATCCCATCAGAGGATGGAGATCCAACTTAGGTATGTTGATCCTACTGCTGTAATATTTCAGGCACAGAAGTCCCAACAACAAAATCAAACCACACAGGTAGAGGCCTTGGGCGTCCAAACAAAACACAGAGAGCAGAGCAGGCATTTCAAAAAGCTATGAAAAAGTCACAAAAATTTTTCTTCATAGAATCAAAGAATGTAAATAAACACAAGTTCTTTTAAAACATCATGTCGTTTTCCACCCCTCAAGTATAATATCTCCATAACATTCTGTCAATAAGGAAAAATTTTTAAATGCATATTTATAGATTTAAAATGCAGTATTTTTTTAAAGATGGCCTACTGCCTTAAAAAAATGCAAGCAAATGGACTATGGGAACAAACACGTATTTCTACAAGAGCACCGAGCTAGTATTCTTTTGAATGTAGTGTCCTATATTTAACAGCAATAGTAACTGTTTACTTAAGGATTAAATAAAAATGACAGCTGTCAAATTCTCTGGCTCCAAGAAACCAGCTTAAAGCTCGCAACTGCAATTTGATCTAACACATCCATTTATGATCCAGAAGACATGACTTACAGATTTTTAAAAAAACTATATAATGCTTAAAAAAAGAAAACCAACTTCAAAACACAGAATGCATTCTTGGCATTTTAGTGTCCAAAAAGCAGTTGAAGAGGGAGAGGGAGAGGAAGAGGGAGCGGGAGAGGGAGAGGAGAGAATTGGAATAGTCATTCACCAAGCTCATTTGGTAAAAAGTCTGATTAAAATCCAACTGAGAACCACTTATAACCATAAAATCTTTAATTAGGCCAACAACCCTGAGAATTCAGTGAAAGGTTTGGCTGCGTTGATTTTTTTTATTATTTATTGTATTTTTTTTATATTAATCCAGCCACCAGGCCCCGGTCTTACCAAGACTTACCCATACACTCAGTGCCAACTTTCATGTAGGTGACGAACTTGGACAAGACTGATAAAGCTTTTCAAGGCGCTGATGTTGCACCTTGCTGGAACCACCCCCGGCCTCCCCCGTAGCAATGCTATATATACTGTATTTAACCATCGATGGCATGCAGTGCTCCTCCAGAACATGGCCAGAAGCTTACTGGCTGCCATGTTTTGGGTTGCTTTTGGGATAAGATACTTTGCAGCTGTGCTGAGGATTCACCCTGGCTTTTTGTTCCCCGCTGGCCTCCCAGGCAGGGGACGAGGGCAGGTCTCCCCCTCCCACAGCTCTGCACCCATCTACCTCCACACAGCTCTCGACCCCCAGCACTCTGGAATCCCAGCCCCACAACAGCCATGCCAGGCGACCAGAAATCTCAACATTGATTATCTACTAATTAAAACAAACAAAACTCTATAAAAAAAATCTCAATCCAGGTTAATTTTCCTATGTAAGCAGCTGTAGAAAATACTAAATGTTTGGGTCAAAGACCGCAGCAAACACCTACCTCATTGGCTCTTTTTATTATCTTGTCATCTATATCGGTGATCCCCATCACCATGATAACTTCAATTCCAAAAAACCTGGTCATTATCCTTCGAATTATATCAAACTTAACATAGGAGCTGGAAGAGAAAAAACACGAGCTTATAAACAGGCAGTAGTAAGAATAAACTTAAACAAAAATAACCAACAGCACTAACAGCTGCAGAGACAATCCAAATACCCCAACACTTGCAATGACAAGGTCCTAAGTGCATAAAGTGCTTTTCCAAAACCAGTTACCACCTGCACAAAAGTCACGCCAATTTCCCTTGAACTGGCCTACCCTCTTCTGGCATTAGCGACACATTACATCAAATTTTCTGAGTGTTTTCTTTTGTTGCATCTCGTTATTCAAGCACTGAAGTGCGTCGGAAGCTACGCATGAGCCAGAAGGTTCTCTCAAAGCAAACACTACAAACAGACACACAGATCAGATATTCTCGAAATACATCCCTCGGGCTTTGTATATTCTAACAGGTTTTCAAAAGCCACAGGGCAGAACAGGGAGAAACAAAACAGCGTTCAAACGAACTTTTGCTTGGGGTCAAGTAACAACTACAGCTACCAGCCAACAATAAACTATTCTGTTCACACACCACCACAGATCTTTTCTGATAGCAAAGAAAAGCTGCCTGGGGGATTATTTTTTTTTACTTACACTTGAGAAAAAATTTTCAAAATTACTGTGGCTCTTCACCACAAAACAGAGTATTGAGTGCTGACAGACTGATGTATCTACAGGCTGCACGGGGCTGTGGCAGCCCCTCCTGCCGCTCATAGACTCTCCACTCGTAATTCTAAAAACACCCTTTGACTGAGTAAAACCCAATTAGGTGAGATATTAGAAGGTGATCAGACGCTCTGGGTCTGCCCTGCAAGGTGATGAGAATCCTCAGCCCGTGCTGGCTTTGGAGAAAAGGGAGCCTGAAAGGAGACTCCCAGATCTACAGGTTCCCATTTCACCTGCAGCACTACAGTGAACTCCCGTGGCTGTCAGAGCAAAAAAAAGTGTAAGCAAATTCTGGAAATGTATTTGCATCCTTCCCCTTAGCTGCAGAGACCAGGTGGCATTAAGGTTCAAGTTTACAGACATGTAATATCCTAATGAAGAAAAATACTTTTTGCTGTTGTTGTTTGCATTATGCCCATGTTGAAAACAGCTCTTTGAAAGGTGGCACGTGCTGCCAGGGAGATAGTTTTTAATGAACACCAGCTCATGGGAAGTAATGCCCATCTAATGTGGTGACACGATTCCATAAGAATATTAAATTGGTCTTTGGACCCCATTCAGAGAAACAATGCCAGCACCAAAAGCCTGATATTAGATTTAACTGCCCTGCAGTCCTAGTTCCCAGAGCAGATGCAAATTTTGCACTGTTCCCTCTCCTCTGATCTTCCAATTGATGGAAGAAACACTGCAAGAGCCAGAGCGGATCTCCTGACACCTAAGAAAGCTGGATCCTTACCACTTCAGGACTGAAAAGAAAATAAATAACAGACTGTCAATATCAGGGGAGAGGCAGAGCAGGCACAAGGGACTGAATGAAATCTCCTCTTGTGCTTGGGTTTACTCTTACATTCAAGCATTCAGCCAGGAACCTGGATGTCACACCAGCATGACCGAGGCCAGCCTCAGAGCTGAGGGAAAAGGTGGCACTATCTGCCCATCTGATTTCTTTCTTTATACAGAATAAGTTTTGCATATTGTATCAAGGCATACAGAACACCTGTTTTGAAGTCTGGAAGCACAACATACTAGAGAAAGTTGGGTTATTCAGAGAAATAAGAAATCCTTGTGGAGGGGAAGGAGGAGGGGAGAAAAATAACACCATTATTTTCAAATTCTTCTCAAGGATCTCAAGCTCATTTCCATTATTCCTTTCTCCATTATTACCTGCCCCAAGTCAAATGTAAAAAGAAAGAGAAAAAAGGAATCCTAATGATAACATGTTGCAAGAGTGCAACCAAACAATAGTATTTTACAAGAGCAGTATGGTAGCAACAGCCATCACCCCATTTGACCTCATGCTCTTTCCCAGTGCTCTCCAGGCCTGTAGACCCCCAGCAGCAGCATGCTCTTCAGTTGTGCCTACCAAAGCTCTACAGTTAGACATACTGGGGAAAAATACACAATTTTAAAAAAAAAATATATATATACATATATACACAATCAAGAGTGTTCCACCATCCTGAACAAATCAGACGAGTAACAGGATGTCAACACTGACATGGGCAAGACCACAGACACAGGGATGGAACAGCCAACTCCTCACACGCTGGAGGGTTTAACTGGTCAGAACAGAGAGAAGAAGGTGGTCTTCAGCCCAGGCATCTCGCTGCACAACAGCCCTACAGGAACAACATATGAAGGCAATGAAGAGGCAGCAGAAAGAGTGTAACACAGCCACTTATCTGCATAATACACTGCTCTGAAGGCGATATTCACCCTAACTATTCTTTCCTAAACCAGCAAGTGAAGAGGTCAAAGCCCCTTCACTGTGCCACACAGGCACAGACACATGGCAAACCACCACATCAGGAAAGCTTGAAATTGTTAGTTTAGACATAGGATGAGAAGAGATGGGTAAGACAACAGGTAGGGCGAGCAAGGCATTCCTACTCCCTCCTTTAATCAAAAGAGCCTGAAGGCAGGAGAACAAGGAGAAACACTGGCAAAAACAGACATCCAAAAGCCGCAGAGAGCGGCAAGACCAAAAGGTGAAATCATCCACCTCTATAAACATTGTGCTCTAGATCCACTGTACCCCTTAGGAGGGGAATACTTCTGCAATTCCCTCCCCTATTACACCACATCAGGGAATACAGGCCCTACCGTACTAGAGAACCTCCTCTGAGTGATAAAAGAAATATATTAGCATCTTTTTATACAGTTGCTCTCAAGCAATGATTTTAAATTGTAATTATTTCAAGGTAAACTGTAACATAGCCTGTATTACAATAACTGTAGATTTAAATACACAAATTGCTATGACTTTTTTTTTTTAAATATTAAACTTCCCCTGAAGGTACTAAGAAAGACATAGTGCTTAGAGATACGGTTTAGTGATCTGGTTTATGTCACAGTTAGTTTGATGGCTGGACTAGATGATCTGAAAGGTCCCTTCCAACCTAGGTAATTCAATGATTCTATGAAGTACAAACAAAATAATTCAAGATACCATTTTCTTGATTTTTAGATCACCAGTAAAAAGCTAAGTTAGTTTTATGCTAAGGCTGGTCAAAAGCAAGGAGGAGAAAGACACCACCACATACACGCAACAGTGCAGCAGCATTTAAGAAGAGTATTTTTACGTGATTGGTATTTTAAAACCTCCTTTTTACAGAGAGAAGGAGCAGGTGTGCAGTACTGCCATCACTCAACACTGAGCAAAATTCAACACAAGTTTCTGAACGAAGTTGGGACGGGACCAGAAGCTGTGAGATGCCCTACATTAAAAGGGAATTACTCAAATATACAGCATCTGATCTTAACACAAATGGCAATTATCTGAGAAACCCTGGCTCTTCCAAGGAGCCCAATGCATCTTGCTCTTTCAAGAATTCGGGGACAGGAGCTGAAGAGCAGCTGAGCTGCTGCAGGTCTCACCAGCTCTGCAGGAACCTGTAGGCACCCCGCACATCCTCACATAGGCTGCGCTTCCGAACAACTGGCAGCAACCTTCTCCGGTGCATTTAAAGTATTTAAGAAGCTGGTTTATTATTGCAATTATCCTAATGAGCTATGGAGAAAATGCTGTGCTGTTTTGGGGTTTTGGTTTTTTTTAAACACAATAAGCCACTGACCTGTTACTATACAAAAAGGCCTTTGAGTTACCTGGGCTCTCCAACATTTAAGAACTGACACTTTAACTGTCAACCTTAAAAGCACCTTTTTAATAGTCAACCCTGGACGGCTTTTCCTGGGTCCCAACAGAGTGTCCCAACTCCGTTCAAGGCAGAACTACCGTTTCACAGGGATAAGAGGCTCAGCCCCCGGTCCCCAACTCCTCCCCCTGGGAGGTCACGTTCTGACGAGACAATTTGGAATAACTCACCCTGCACAGCAGAAAAAAAACACGTCTTCCTGACACTTTCCACCCCGGAATTGTCTCTTTCTGGACGAGCTGGACCAACAGCTCATTGATGGTTGGACTCGATGATCTGAAAGGTCCCTTCCAACCTAGACAATTCTATGATTCTATGATCCCTCCATGCTTCCCCAAGCGGGGTCTGTCACCAGACATGGGGTGTCACCCAGACATGGGATCTGCAGCCAGACACAGGCTTTGCCACCAAATATGGGTTCTGTCACCAGACATGGGCTCTGTCACCTGGACGCGGGGGCTGTCACCAGACATGGGGTCTGACACAGACATGGGTTCGTCGCCCGGACGCAGGCTCTGTCACCAGACATGGGCTCTGNCATGCTTCCCCAAGCGGGGTCTGTCACCAGACATGGGGTGTCACCCAGACATGGGATCTGTAGCCGGACACAGGCTTTGCCACCAAATATGGGTTCTGTCACCAGACATGGGCTCTGTCACCTGGACGCGGGGGCTGTCACCAGACATGGGGTCTGACACAGACATGGGTTCGTCGCCCGGACGCAGGCTCTGTCACCAGACATGGGCTCTGTCACCTGGATGCAGGGTCCGTCACCCGGACACGCACTGCCCACTATCACAGTTCCCACCCGCGCCGTGCCCACGCAGGATGGGCCACCCCCCACCACGACCACCACCTTCCCCCCGCGACTGGGGACAGCCGCGACTCACCAGGCGTGCCCGAGGTGTGCCCGGTCGTACACCGTCGGCCCGCAGCTGTACCTGCGGAGACAGGAAGTCAA
>VWZL01003634.1:0-120237 GCA_013396915.1 Stercorarius parasiticus
TCCAAGGGCCGTGCAAAGCGACTTCAGGGCCTCGGGATGGCTGGTATAAGGAAATCTGGCCCACAGGTGCCCCATCAGTAATGAAATAACTAACACCCTTAAGCTCCTTAGTAGGCATAGCCTGCGTCGCCTCGTGAAAGCAGCACTCAAGCCACCAGGATGGCACCGGTTATTGGGAATCGTGTCAGGCATATGGGACTGTGATGATGGTAGGCCTTTTCCGAAAGTACAGGCACTGTAAAAAAAGCAAGACTGTGCCAGTCTTCTGCTTTGAGAATGCAGTGATGCTTTTAACTAAGCCAAGAGATTAAGTTTTAGACTTGAAAGAGGTGAAGAATTCAGGGTAATAGCCACTGAGTGCAGTGGTGTAGATTAAACAGTAGTGACTGTACTCTGCATTTTAAAACCTGTTGCTTTAGAAAGAATGCGTAATACTGTGATATTTAGTTGGGGAGGGGAAAGTATTGAGGTACAGGAGTTTACGACTGTCAGAAAATAATTGACACGATCAGAAACGGAAATGAAGCAGTGCAGGAACCAAAAGCATCTACAAAGGCAGACTGGAGCTCACAGAGACTTGTTGTTTGCTACATTTCAGTTTAGGTAGGAAGTCAAGTTCCTTTAGAAAGCCAGTGAGGAGTACATATGATGCGAAAGACAACCCTATCTCCTCTGACAATCCAAGGAGGATAATATTTGGAAGCACCAGCGTCAGAATATTCTGTGTGGATAATGACATCTGCCAGTATGTGCTGTCAAATTCCACTGGAAAAAGAAATTAATAAAAAAATAAATTATGTGAAAGTCAATGGAAATACCTTGATGGAAAACTTAATATAAAACTTGACCATACCACGAGGGCAGCTTACCAAGAAACATGTACCCATTTCGGTAAATTTAACTACATGAGTTACCACTTCATGCCTCAAATATTTTTTTCTACACTGCCAGAGGCTACGGCTGCTATTGACCCACAGTTTCCTGCAGAGGGAAGTATTCACTAGTGTATGAAAACCAAATATTGACAAAGATCATTTGACTCAAAGCTGAAAGTGTCTCTATGTATAAGTAATGAGCAAAAGACTAGAATGTCAAGAGTGGTATTCACAGAGTTACACAGGTTTTTTAGGAGAAGTCAAAACATTTCAAGCGATAAAATAGCTCTTTGAGCAAAGGAAGTTTATCAAATCAATGGGAAATACAAAAGAGGCATCTTAAATCTTACCCCTTTATGATTTCCGGACCTACCTCTGGGTTGCCATACTGATGTTGTTACTCTAATGAAGAAGAAAAAAAAATTACTGTCATAAAAAGAGTGGCCCTGGATGAGCGCTTCCATCTCAGCTCTGTATTCCTTACTGTCATACAGGTTTCATCTACCATGAAATCATATTCATTTTATCCATTCATCCTAGTCAAGGATTTAAGTTATGAAAGCGGTATATTAAGACCAGAGGAAACAGTTATGTCACCCAGTTTGTCCAGCAGTCCAAACACATCACTGAATTTCATTACATGTCCCTGGAGCAAGCCCAGTAACAGCTGATGAAAGCACATCTTCCAGAAAGGCTTCAAAGTCCACAAGGTGATGAATCTTACAACATAAATTCGATCAGGGTTTCCTAACTGTAAACAGATCCAATACTTTATTGCAAAAATACTTGATTTCTCCCATATACAGAGGGTATTTCCTAAGCTCTTGATATCTCCTCTTGCTTTGAGCTCAGGAAATTTTCAAAGCTACCTACCAGCTCTACGTACTGGTAACAGCTTGTCGCTATTAGTAGCCGTCAGCTATATTTTCCTGCTTCTCTTTCACAACCTCATGTGAAGTTTGTCTAATGTTTCAGTAACTACTAAAATAACTGTGTGACTAGCGCTATAGGAGGACTCCAGCAAGCTATGAAGCACTTGGAATTCAACTCTATGTAGCTCTGGTCAACCTGCACAACAGAGCTCACAAGCTGGTTCTGTTCTACCTCTGAACTGGTGAGTTCAGCCAGTTGATGGTTTTGGTTTATGTGACCTGGAGGAGGGACACGGTCTCCAATTCACAGGGATCCCTGGAGCTTAGCTGCTGGTGAACCACAGGTCTTGAGTTTCTGAGAGGAGCTGGAGCTAGGTGCTCTCACTGGAGAGTTGGGGGACAAGCACAAGTATTCACAGAAGAACAGTATGTCCATCTGTCAGAGAAAGTCTTTCAGGGATCGTCTGGACAAATATGTGTATTTAGAAATCTAACAATGTGAAATATTTTCAGCCTCAAGTAGAACAGGAATTCTTTAAGAGCAACGGATCTTGTAATTTTTGTAAACAATTCTGCTGATGTTTATTTAGGCTCTTCTAATGCTAGTATAGCAGTGTGCTAGTACAGTATGGGCTAGCACACAGTTAGGGTAGGCATTTAGTGAACTCTTAAATGCTGCTGTACAAATCTAGCTAATGGATTAATGCTACCGTCTTTTGGAAGCTCAGCTTCCTGTTTTCCTCCCCCATATTTCAAACCCCAATAAAACCAAGCAGACATAGCTGCTGTAAGGGCTGGTGAAAGGCTGGCATGAGAATCCTGCTGTAGTGGAGCGTCTGCTGACCTTTTGCTGTCCTATCCTAGAATTATTTGCCAGAAAAGCCAGTTTTTCCATTTCATACTGGATTTGTGCTTGTTAAATCCATTTCAATTACATGATATCCCTGGAAGTGTTCAAGGCCAGGCTGGATGGGGCTTTGAGCAACCTGGTCTAGTGGGAGGTGTCCCTGTCCATGGCAGCGGGGTTGGAACTAGAGGATCCTTAAGGTTCCTTCCAACCTAAGCCATTCCGTGATTCTATGATATACCAGTATTTCATAATGGAAGTTGCTCTCCTGTATAGGTATGACTTGACTTTTTCTAAGCTATTCTTCCTTAAATTTTCAGCAATCCCTTGGGATAGGGAGAATACTGTATTACGGGAAGAAAACTGAAAAAAAATAATTTTGCATATTTTGAGGGTTCGTATTGTGGTGCTAAACCTTCCACATGCCTTCCTTGCCCTGTACTCGTTCTGCAGCTTTTCTGCTTCAGGAAGAAGTGGACACATGTTGAACTTCCAAGATGTTAGAGAATTCTGGATAGTGATAGCTTTCAGCGCAGAGGGCAACCTGATCAGACACTCCCCCAGGGTTTTAACAGCCTCATTATTACAAGCTAGCCAGCAGTAATTTAAAAGCCTCTTTTTTCTGTTTTTCCAGACAGAGTAGAGAGATTCCTATTTTATGGGCCCACATCCCGGTGCACTGTTTGTCAAGTAGTAGCCAGCAGAGATAGGAGAGGCATCTAACCAAGGAATAAAGTACTGGCAGCCTGAAGAAGAGAACCAACATAACTCAAGGAAGCTTCGTGTCAGTATCTTGTTTGAAAGTTTATGAAAGAGTTTCTGAAGTATTTGGGGAAACATTTTTAAAATTCCACTTTAAATGAAATTTACTCATAGTTTCGGCAGTTTAACAGTTCATTTAAAAAAAAAAAAACCACCAATTTAATTACTGTTGTATGGGAGGGAGTTGAGGAGATGAGAAAAGTAGGGATAAAGATCTAACTACCAGTTTTTAATTGCATTACATGGATAGCTGTTTCATAATTTTTAAAATGCTTGTTGTAATATTAGCATTCATAATGCTAGGATAGGCAGATGTTTGACTATAAATGAGAATATGCTACCCAAACAATCTTAGTCAGTGTAGGTAAGACTGACAAGCATTACAGCTCATGAAAGTAAACTATGATCAGCTTTTTCACTGTATTGTATGTTTGCTCTTTTTGGCCTGCCTTCCAAGACAGTTCAGCAAGCTGTGTCTCAAACTGTACCGCCTTTCTCATCAGCGCTCTTTAGATTGTCCTCACTTCACTGCTACTTCATCTTTTTGTGAACCTTGCTTGGCATTTTTCCCACCTCAAATATTGTTCTCTGTCATCGATTATTCTTCCACAATAGGATTCCGTCTACTACTGTGTTTAGTGAAAACTGTTTGCTGCTTTTTCCTTGTCAGCTCACATACCTCAAGCATATCTGCTCTTATTCTTTTACAGTGCTGACTGTAAAGCACATGAAGCAGTGCTGACGGCTCTCAGTTACGCTGTTAGGTATCAAAATATTCTCCTCGTGTTTCCAGACTACTTCCAAATGGACTATGTCCATCTTTAGGGGTGTTTTTGAGATAAGGTACCAGAGTATCACTATGAGTGATAGTATTGAGATTCAGTATCGCTAGCACACAAGCTCCTGCCAGCTCAGCTGTGTCTGTCACTGGTTATGTTTTCTCATATCCTTGACAGAGCCTGCAACAGAGCACTGTTGGAAGCTTACATTGCAGACTTCTGCTAAGTATTGAATATAATCTCAGTTCTTTTCACAATGAGTGATCTTTTACAGATGTCATTTTGCGGAGAGTTTGATGCATCTACCACATCTCTAATTCTTTGGCAAGACGACACCTTCTCAATGGAAAAATGGTCCCACATGATCGTTGCATATATTTTATATTAATATATCTAATAAACAGGTACTGTGGTAGTACAGTATCTTTGTAGACTCATTTTAAGTGTGCAAATGTAATTCACTAAGCACCTGACAAACTTTCGGTGTTCATTATCTGGTCAGTTCTGGGAGATAGAGGGAGCGGAGGATGTATAAAACAAACTCAGACTGTGGCAGCCAAAATCTCTACTGAAAATTAACTAGGGTGTTGCAAGAGCAAGTTAGAAGTGAAGCACACATGAAGGATATGAAAGTTCACAGTTAAGTGGGTCCCCAGGTGGCAGAGGTATATGGGGTAAAAATCCCTAAAGCAAAGAACAGCTTTCTGAAACGAGATTTCGAGCTCGGGATGCAGAAAGACGCAGACTGCACAAGCTTAGTTCACTGCCAACGCTCCCAGGCGGCATTCCCCAACCCAGGACGCGCACAGATTTCCACAACTTCCATGTTAGCTGCTCTCATCAAAAAGCTCTTGCAGCACATTGGGAATCCCTTCTGCAGAGAGCTGTTTGTATGAAGGACCATCCATAGCAACAAAATTTGTAACAGAAAGAAACGGCTATTTAGTTTTGGTATTGTAAACTTAGTTCCTGTATCATCAGTGGCTAAGTGATACTCAATCGAAGCTTTTCAAACGCAAACACAGGGTTATGACAGTAGGGCAAGATCTTTCTTGTTTATGGAAGAGGGAAAGCTTAGTGGTGATTTCCCTTCCTTCCCTGCAGATTTCCCTTCCATCCTGCAGAGTTTCACCTACCTGAGCTGACCCCACTGCATCCTAAACGCCTCTGCTGGTCTCTTGCTTACCCTGGGCAAGAGCAGCAGCGGTCTCTATCTCCAGACTATTTCGTGTACATTCCTGCATGATGTCCAATTATTTTGGATTTATATCCAAATGGATTTTTATTTTTAATGTACAAATCAACAAGTCGATACACATTAAGACCTGCATTTGTTTGCTGCTACGTTTTCATTCATTTTTAGCTTCCGGTCTTTTTGGACTTGTCTGATGCTCCCCAACGCCCAGAGGCGTTAGGTTAGGCTACCTGGACCTGGTCAGACACAGTCCTTGATGCATGAAGTTCAAAGAAGGGAAGAGAGAGGTTCCAAACATCTGACTGCAGGAAAGTCAGGGTGCTGAGGAGCTGGGATAATCCCAGATCCCCTGCTGGAGGAGATAACAGAGGGCCTGCAAAGCCCCCACCACCCCTCAAGGTAGATCAGCCTCCGTAATTGTTTTGCTATGTTAGGAGTGGAGAACCCAAAGGGCTGTAAACAAGTAACATTTAAAGCAAACACCAACCCAAACCAGAAAAAAAATATTTGGTGCATGTATTTACCAACACACGTGTCTTAAGTCCCGACCTATATGAGAAAATAAATACATTATTAGAGTTACAAAGCGTCCTCAACCTGGAAACGTTCCAGTCATTGATGAGAAAAATGTACAGCTCCAGGACAGAAAGTAACATGATTTTTTGGCTTGAAAATATGAAAACTATCACCTCTGGGGAAAAATATTCCAAAACAAAGACATTCACATGGAGCTCAGAGAAAAACATCAAAGGGACTGTGATTCTGGAGGGACAAATTTTTGAGGAAAGATTATGAAAGCTAAATATGAATATTTCACCAAGCACCAATTTAATAAGGGATCAAGAGATAAATCTACAACTATTTAATTCACAGAATGTTAATGTTATTGGTGAAACACACATAGGTTTTTTTTTTAAAAACACCAAGAATTTTATTTTCCAGTAGATACATACCGAAATTTTGGAGAGTAACATGAAGACACTGATTTCTTCAACATCCCATAGAAACATTAAAGCTAGTTCTTAATCAAATCCTATCTGAATCAGTTCTTGAAATCTTGAGCAATTAAACTACAGCATGGGGGTGGTAGTAGGGGATGAAAGTGGAGGCTTGTTTGTGATTTCTGTGTTAGATTCTTATAGAAATTACTACTCCTGGTTGGGTTTTTTTTTTTGGTACTACAGCATTCATACCACATGCTGACTTGCGCTGGAAAGACATGTTACACCTTGGCTGAGAAGAACATGAGCGCAAGCCTGACAAAGAAAAAAAACCATCTTCTTCTTTTCAACCAACACTGCTTTAAAACACTGTTATCATTAAACTGAATTTCTGATACTACTGCACTATCCCTATCGGACTAAATCCGGTGGAGATCAGAGGAATAAAGTCAGTAGCTCAAGTTAGGCTTTGAAGGCAGCCGAGCTCAGTAATAACACTAATAGCAGCAGTTACGTGAAAGATGAAACGCAATCTCATGATGAATCCTTGTACATGCAAGGTAACAGGCTGAGCAACATGTAACAGTCATTATTCATATCAGCCTGTGATGACAAGACAACTAATACTAATTTAAATTAGCAAGACAATGAAGGCTCTGATTATTAAATTAACTTACAACTTTATGAAATGGAAGATTGTCTAATTTTTTTTAATGTTGGTTACTTTTATCTCCAACTTTGCAATACCTGATAATAAGTGAAGAATTGTAGAGGCTTTCAAGAAACAGATTCTCATGTGAATACAAGCTTCTTATTTAATATTCCTTTTTTTTTTCCCAAAGCACTTATTCATGCTATCATAATCAAAGACACTGCGATAACAACTTTTCAGAATATATTTTCACCGAACGAAGCCTCTGTACTGCAACTAATTCATCTTTTTTTTTTACAAGTGAATGAGTACCAGAGAAGGACGATGAGACTAGTCCTGAGTCTGCCTTGGCTTTGTTCAGCTGTGATGGACAAGAGCCTGCATTCAGTGTAACACCTCCACAGCCAAAACTCAGCACTAAATTCTTCAGCATCAAATGTTTACAATAACAGCTAGTTTTGAAAGGTGTGCACACCTAATAAGCCTCAGACATGTGCTCATATTTTCATATCTGTAAATTTCCAGGCAGGCTAGAGAAGAGGCAGAGGGAAAAGAAGCAAGGCTTGGCTTGAAGGATTTTTTTTTTTTTTGCTGCTGCTGAAGACAAGTTTAACAGAGAAAGCTGAGGGACCGGGCAGCGCCAGCTATATCCTAACCTAAGCAGGTGAAAGCTGGGGCACAGAGAAGGGGCTCCTGAGCAGGGACCTGGGGGTCCCCGAGGCAGGCAAGGGGAGGAGATCTGCAGGAACGCCTGCCTTAGTGGGAACCCCAGGAGCAACAAAGGGCTGTAAATGTGCAAAACCTCCCCTTCCAGCCATACAATAAATTTCAGCACGCTCAGAAGGTAAGGATTTGGCTAACTTCCAGTTTAAAAAAGAAATTAAGACTGCCTTTCAAGGCGCTAAGGCAGCCAGATCCTATCAGTTCTCACTACATTTTGAATAACTCCCCTGGCTTCTCTCCGGCAGGAGCAGCTTGGCTTTCTTTGTTACACTGCTGTTATTTCGAACCGGTGCTCAACACGCAGGCACAGAAAATGAGTTTTTAAAAGATGAATTAAAAAAAGTCATAATTTGAACACTATGGCTAAGAGATTAAACTGACAGAGGAAAAAAAGCCATTTTAATTATCTGACGTAATTGGCCCAGACAGAGGAACTGTAATTCTGCAGTAGCCTGTGATGTGAAAAACAAGGCACACGTGGGTGCCGTGGGGCACCCTTGGGCTCAGAGTGCCGGCTTGTGCCAGGCAAGGAGAAGAAAGCAGCTCCCAAGGGGCAGCCCTATGGCATTGGCCCCACCTCCCACTTCTCTTGCCCCCCAAATTTCATCAGGAATACTTAAGACAAAAAGATTTGATCAATAGGTTTTAGCACAGATACTGCAAATTCAGCCTTTTCATGCAAGTAATCTTGCTGAGTCCTAGCTCTGTGCCTCCCCTCCTACATGTTTAGTCTGCCATAAATGGATTACTGGAGACCTATCCAAGCTGTTGTACCCTGGGGGGTAAAGCCTATCCCGGCTTCTTTTCCTTTCCCCGCTCTCAGTCCACCTTCCCCAGGCTCGAAGTACCTCCAGCTATGGAAGAGGACAGCCGCTGCTGGAGCATGGAGGAGTTGACTCCTGAGGTGCAAGCTGCAAGGAAGGAGGGGTCCACAGGATGGACCCTGCTTTCTGTGGCACTTCCCACCCTCCACTAACTTGTTAAGGAAGTTGGAAAAGGTTTTCCCAGCCTGACGGCTGCATCCCAGTCGCGACAACCACATTTACTGGTTGAAGCATCTCATAGTCTAAGTAATATTGCATTTCTCTGGTATCACACCTGCACAACTTCAATCTATTTATGCAATTAAAATAGGCTAAAAATAGGGTTCAAAACAGGAGGCAAGACAGACAGAGACTTGTTCTGGCTCAGGGAAGAATTTCACTGAATTAATAACAAACTGAATTCCCCACAGGCAATGTGCTCGCCTTTCTGACTGATTCAACCTTCTTCCCTCAGCAGAAAATGGGTGTAAAGGAAACTCAGCAACAAAATTGCTGGCAGAAATCCCATTGACTATTGACTTCAGTGAGCTGACATTTCAATGTTGAAATTTTATTATGCAATATTTCTTTAAAGAGGCATTGGATTAGAAAGATGCTCTCTGGTGAGTTTTTTCCCACAAAAGGGAAAGGAACAACTGTTTTAAACTTTTCCCCTCCTTACTTCATGAGACAAAATAACCAAAGTAAAGCATTAGGAGAGACCTACCGGAGAGTATTTAAAAATACTTGATAGTTGTACAGTATCATTTTTATTGTTAGTCACCATGAGTTCAGAACTAAATAGTAAAACAACCTATAAATAGCACTTAGCTTCAGCAATAACTTGTCAAATATTCACTACATTAAGAAAAGGATTAAGTCACAGCTTTTTGATCTACTGAGGGAATGTTATCAAACCACTGTATACAAGAATACTATGTCAAATGCATATTATTTACACATAGCGTGCCAGCAAGAGGATGGAGGAGCTCAGTCATCTCAAATCACCCAGTATCACTCTGGAGTACTTTACTGTCAAGTGTCATTCTTAGCAAGAGGTAGGCATGAATCTTATCTTCACAGTGACGTAGTACATGACCGATGAAAATGTGGTTCATGCAGAATGCGATTCAGCATGTGGGGAAAAGGATTACATGGTAAACTGGAAGGCAAACTCTGTCCTGCTGGGTAGCTGCAGCATGCTGGCTGTGCATGCAGTGCAGGATTTGCTGGGGACCAGCTCTGCAGAGCAGCGCAGGCAGGCAGACAGGTCAGCAGTACATCTTTGTGGTGATGAAGGCTAGCCACATGTGAGAATTAGCCAACAGGTCAAGGGAAGCATTTTTCCCTGCTAACCATCACTCAAAGCCACACCTGGAGCAGTGTCTGGCTGTGTTTTTTCCCTCAGCACAGGAGAGAGGGAGGTCAGTGGGTACTGTGATGGTCGAGAGCTGGAGCACACGGTGCGCGAGGAGCCCCAGAGGGAGCTGAGCATTCTCAGCCAGCAAAAGCGCGGGCCGAGGCGGGTGGATCTGATGGCTGTCTGCCACTGCTGCTAGGGCGGGGAGGGCTGGACAGAAGGCAGGCAAATCCTTCTCAGAAGAGCACGGTGAGAGTATACAAGAAGCAATGGTCATAAGCAGGAGCAAGGGAAATTCCAACCCAGTGAAGGTGGTTACGCACTGCAAAAGGATGCCTGGAGAGTACGTCAAATCCCTGTCCTTGCAGATGCTCAAAACTCCCCTGGAGAAAACTGCCAGTGCCTGATCCGATTCAGATGTTGGTCTTGCTAGAGCAAGGATTGGACTAGAGACCTCCAGAGGTCGCATCTGACTTGAATGAGGCCATGAAACTAGGAAGCACATGGGGTAAGCCAAACAAAATTTGTTAGTTGTCTGGATGGAGGATGGTAAAGGCTGGCCATGCCCAGTGTCACCAGTGTTTCCAGAGGATGACTAAGCTAGGAAATATACTATTAGGGAGAGCAGGAAGGCCTGAGATTGAAGGACACCCTTGCACCCCTCTCTCACTTCAACACATGAACCAAAAGGAAGGGAAAGTATCAGGCCTCCCCCCACCCCCCATCCGAGCACACCTTCCATGGCTGCTGCCTGAGGACAGAATGTTCAACACAGCGGGAGACCTGGCAATGCGTGTCAGGTAAGTTTGCTTCTCACTGGGATGTGGGAAGAGAAGACTTTAAAGATTCCATCGTGTAACGTCTTGACTGCATGCAGTTTCCTTTCCTTTCTATCCTGCATCTTCAAAATCCTCTGTAAGCTCTGCTTGAATTCCATAAATAAAATATTTTTGTCTGCTTTAACCTTAGCCTGGCTTGAATTAAAGCGAGTCTCACAACTTTAAAATCAAGACAGCATGTAAAATCACAGATGCATGCTCCTCCTAATGTATCCAAAAAGTTGAAACTGCATCCCTACCTAACTGCTCTCAGGGCGAGGCGTTGGAAATATGGTGGTGGTGTTGGTGTCTGTGTGGAAGAGATTAGTTGCCAGTGAAGGACGTGATGCAGAAAGATGCAAGGGTGTCTTTGCAGTCAGCTGACATGCCAGCAAGCAGTGCGCCTCAGCCCCAAAGTTCGGAGGACCTGCACCATTTTTTGTAATAATTTGTGATAGTTCAGTGAGAACTGGGAGGTGGTGGGGTAAATCAGCTCATATTTTTCATATTTGTACAGCCGGCACACACATCAGCTTTTCAGAGCAGTACATTTGAGAGAGCAAGCTTGCTGTTAGGGACTGGGAAAGGTCATTTTTGAGTCACATCAAAATATTAATTGCATTTTACTACACTATAATTTGTAGGAAACTGTTGTACAAGTCCTCATTTAAAGGGCACAGTTCAAATCCTGTTTCTTCTCTCACAAGTTACATCAAAGAAAATTTGTTTGAGATAACCAGAAAATAATAAATAAAAAAAAAAGACTGTGAATTGTTTAATGTTTTTAACACAGAACAATAACAAAACCACAAGCTAGAATTAAACAAGTTCAAATCTCCTGAAATCATGCCTGGCCAGGCATCCCAACATGATCTGGGAGACACTAACAAAAGACTCAACCTAACATATACAATTAGGTCTTTTATTGGATACACAGTTAAGTACTGTATAGATCATTATTGGTTTACATCTCAAAGAAAGTTTCACATTCTCTTACTGTGGAGTTAAAATGAGACAGTTAAAGTTAAAACATTTTGGTCTTGCTTTAGAAGCACTTTGCTGTTTTCAAATAAGCAGCACTGGTGAGTTGCCACAGTAGAGGTTTCTCCTTTCAGAAAGACCAGGAACCCTCTTAAGATGTTCACGGAGGAAGCAGAGCACGCAGCTCAGTTTCCTCCATGAGCCAAGTCACCTTCCTCTTAGAAGATGACCGCTGCTGCTCCCATTACTATGACAAAGGCTTGTCCCAGAGCTTTGCTCTTCTGAGTTAGGACTTTCTCACATTTTCCAACCAAGGTTTACTTGTGGCCAGTATTACTGCTGTGTTTTTCCTGACACCATTCTGCGAGTTACATAGCTATTTACTTACTGAAGTTCACAGGCAATAATCNGAACTAACCTTTGCATTTTTCTAATGCATTCATTGCTGTCTCAAACCCCAACACCACTAGCTTTCATCAATTTGTTGAAACTTTTTATCGTGGTGTTTACTTTGAGCTCTAGCTGTTGGACTGAAAAATAAAGTCTAAGCAATTAAGCGATGTTTTCGTACTGAAGCTAGTTACAAAGAAAAACTTGTAAGTATGGCTCGGGGGAACTCTGGAATCTCAAAAATCAGAAGACAAATAATAAATTTTTAACGAGACCTACAAAGCATGCTGTATATTATTCTAGTCCTATTTGAGGGGTCTGTCTCAAGAGTTTGGTAATATTACAATAAGCGCATGATTTTGAGGGTTACTGTGAGTTTCAATGCTTTCTTTCAGGTGGTTATTAAAAGTTAAAAATGGCATGGTTTGATGAACACAGGACTCACTGGGTGTTTTTCATCCATTTAGTTTTCCTCCCATTTTCCCAAGATCACCTCCATTTGTCTTTATGAGTTGTCTGAGCAGAGCCATCTGTCAAATGTAGCAGCAGAGACACAGAGAAGATCCCTGTCCCATCTTGCTTGACCTGCCTCAGTCAACAAGGGCACTGCTTCAGACTTACCAACCTCCAGTTTGTTCCCAAGAAAGAGCAGTCGGCCACCACCAGAACTTCTCATGCAGTGCTGTCCACCTCATCTCAAGCAACAGCTCCCACTTTCTTAGGGACAACTCGAGAGCAGACTGGGGATAACAGTATATCGGGTGAACTGTTCTTCAGTGCAAACAGCTTCCAGCCATCCTCTTCCTCCATGACTTCCTCAGACTTCCCCACTCTACGACTGGATGCGCTCCTGGGTTTGTATAGTCAGAGGCCCCCAGGGTGTGGAATATGCTGCTGGCTCATACCATGCTCCTGGCAGGCCCCAGGAAAACTGGCAAGCTGTCCTGGATAATTGCTGAGACACCTTTGTTCCAGGAGACCTGCTATCAATCTCAATTATTGGCATAGTGCTGCACTGTAGGACTGTAAAAAGCAGTAGAAGGAAAACTCCTTGGATGGAGTTTCCTGAAGTATGCTGTTCAGCTTATTTCTGTTCTCCTGTTGACTGCGTGAATGTATCACAGAGGCTGCAGGAGCAATTCTATGCCATCACCACCCTCTTTGCACTAGGTGCCCCCAATATATTGTCCCCTTCCTCTATTTCCCCACTCGCATCCATTTCAAGTCTCTCTCACCACATTATTCGTAATGATTTGCAAAACCCTGACTATGCCAAATGCAAAAGCAGAAGTCTTACAAATTTCTCCAGCATTATATATTATCAAATGGTGGGAGGTGATGACACCTCAAGTGGACAAATTTTAGCTGTAGTTACATTGCAGGTCTCACTCCATACTGGTGTTAAAATCCCACATTCTTCTCTTGTGCATGTGAGCATTCCCTCCTCCCCACCCCTGACTGCTGGCATAAACCACAGCAAGGCACGAACACCTGCAATTTTTATCTTACTTCATGTGACATAATGTCTCTTGAGCCATGCAATTACTTGCATGCATGTAAGGCCCAGTGGAATACAAAATGTAGAAATTTAAGTACAGGCATGTATCTGCAGGCTTGATGCCCCGTGAAATTTGCTGCAGCTACAACATCCTTTTCAAGCATGGACATCTAAAGGACGGCAAAATTCTGGTAGCCTGCTTGGAATAAACATTCATTACATCTAACCAAAGCCAGGAGAAGAGAGGACAAACCAGCTGTGGCTAAAGCAGGCTGCTGAGAAAGCAGGAGTGACGCTGGAGCAGGACGTCGGTGGTGATCCACGCGGGCCCAGATACTCAGCATCTCTCAGGATCAGGCCCGTGGCAAGCGTGACATAATTAGAGTGAGTATTTATAGTTTATTAATAAAACAGATGAAATGGAATGAGGATTAGAAGATCCCGTCTAATCCTCTTCGCAAATAAGTTTTTTTAGGATGTAAAACTCGTATGTGGTTTATAACATTCAGAATGAAAGACAGTCATTTCTGATTGATTCCTATTACTACACTAAAAATTAACTTAGTCATGATGATTTTTTTTTGGTACTAAAAAAAGAGATAAAAATGCAAATCCAGAGGAATTCTTCATCTGCTTAGTATTAATGTCCATCTATGAAATCAAATAAGTTAAAATTGAGTTAAGGGTCACTCTTTTAGGAAAATGAATCCCCATTTTGGGAACATACGTCTATTTTTCAGTAGTGCAGAAACTGTTATAACTCTCCTGGCTAGTGCAGCTGTCATTTCAGATGAAAAAACTGTCATCTGAACAGCCACCTTCAAAGAAAGAAAGTCTGCACATGAAAACAACTACATTAAAGACCCTAACAGTAAAAATATATATTTTTCGAAGTTTGTTAAATTTGGTTAAACTAATCGTGATTATATCATCTCTGGCACTAAGACAAAGCTAAAGGTTAAAATTAACTCCCATTTTACACTGACCGGAATCTGCTATAAACCAGCAAGGTATTATCTTGTGGGACTCCAACCTGCAGTACTAGCTTCTATTTAGAGTTTAAATTGTCCTCGCATTGTGCTTAGCGAGGCTAAGGAGAGATCAGGGAGAGAGAGAAAATACTACAGCTTGCTTATCTGCAGCTCATGTTGTGACTTTCTCAGGAATACGAGTAAGTGGTATTAGTTTTCAAACTTCTCGTTGAGAAAACAAAGTCAACACCATCCCTTGGTGCCTGATTGGTCTCTTAGGGTTTTTTTTTTTTGTGTTTACTGAGTAACAAGTTACAAATGAAGCTTAGCTAATTTTAGCAGAGGTGAGTCATACAGATTCCCATGAACCAGCCAAATTCAACATTCAACTGTGTTCTTTGCTTCTCGTGGGCTCTGGAAGGAAAGCCATGGTGATATATGTGGCTACAAAAAAAAAAAAAGTCTTCATTTTATGGCTGAGCCGAGGGTCCCACATTTGCTCTTTTTCTCTGCCTATTCCGTACCATTGGTTTGAACAGCCGCATAAATCAATGCTTTACACACACACCTTTGCACAAGCTCTTTTATTGAGGAGCAGAATGAAAGTCTTCCATGAAGTGCTTAGGTTTGAGGGAAGGGGCTGTGATGCTGATGAAAACTTCCACTGTCAGACTAATTCTGTGCCACAGCCCTCAGAGGTTTTAGGTATTAAAAGTTTCATGCAAATCCTGAATGCAAAGCATTCACCATCAACCCTTTGATAAGAGCTTCATTAAACTGTTTAAAACCACTGACCTTTCTTCCTTGCTTGGGAGGAAACTTCCCACTACACCAATAAATTGACTTCCCATTTTGGAAGACTTGTATTCAGTTATGGCCAGATACATTTTACTTAGAACTCAAAGAAATGCCCAAACAGTGCCACCTTTAATCATGAAAACTGCCATGCAGCAGCTAATGAAGAAAGCCAGACATTGCCTTCTATAAATGGGTCTCCCAGCCCAAAACACAATCCCAAACATTACAAACTTTAGCTACATTTTGCCAGACCATTTCCAAATAAAGCAGATGAGACGCACGAATGTATATTTCCGTGAATGTTTTCCTCCCTCCAGCATTTCCCAGAAACTGTAATTCAAATAGGGGCCAGATCTAATAGACCAGATTCAGGCAAAATACAATTTGCATTTAAATCAGCAAGAGCTACTGGTGACTAGCATGCAGCATTAAACCACGTGTACTCTATTAGCATCCTAACAGAAACATGTATTTTAAAACAGATGGTAGAAGTTGAAAGAAAATTGAATCATAAAATAAGTTCATTAACATAAGTGCTTCCTCTTGTAATCAGCTACCACTGTGTTAGTATCAACTAGGGTGTTGGGGGATATAATTCATTTCCTCATCTCAGAATCTAAATATGTGGATTTTTTCTCTCCCTACTTTTCCCCCCTGCTTTCTGCACAGGTGCTTTATTTTTCCACAGTGTTTCCCCAAGTTAGACAAAAAATTAGAGCAGACCATTTTCTCTTCTCTCCCCCCCAGCAGCAAAGCTCTCTGCACCTACTGAAAGAACCCCCAGATATTGACGGGGGGATATTCTCAGACTATGTTTCAGACTTATTTCTCCGCATATCTACCTCCCATACCAGAGCACAACCTTTCAGGTGCAAGCATAATAGCTCAGGAAAACAGCTTAAAAAGTACAACCATGAAAGAAAAAAAGCAGAGCATTGTCATTTCATCTTTCTCAGCTACGCTCATACTTCTCAGTTTACATAGCAAGTAAAATACCAGTACGTTGTGCTCAAACCACTCAGCTACAAACAAGCTCTGTTTTTCTCCTCTTCCCCACCACCTTCATCAACAAGATTTCTGCAACCAGAATTTAACCACCAGTTTGTCCATATCATGAACCAGAACATCATTTAAAATGCTCTTCACTGACAATGGTAGTGAGAACTGACTTGCTGATAAACAATATAGATAGGATTTAGAGTAAAACCCAGTCATCACAAGAAGTAAGGACACCTAAAGTACACTAGGATATTACTAGGATTGAGCGTCAAAGCTCACTCAAAAAGAAGTCACATAAAAATGATATTCCCTTACCTGACAGAGCTTTCAACAGCACACATCCATCATATGTCCCCCAAGCACAATAAGAAAATATGCTTCTGTAACTTCTTTTCCTTGAGGCACAAAGCAGCTCAGTGCAGGGTACTGTTCACACCCTTGCCCAGCTGTAAGCTGTTGGGCCCACCAAGCCCCTGCCCAGATACTCATCTGCCCCAACCCCCAGCTGACAGCAACAGCTAATTTGTCCTATAGGGCTCTCAGGGAGGTAGAACTTCTGTGGCGCTGAGGACCTGTCACAGTGCTGTTTTTCCCTTGGAAAAGGAGTGCACCCTCGTGGTTACCACAAAGTTCCCAGAAGGGCTCTGTGCAAGAGGGCTGCTGGGCTAGAGCTGCAGAAAGACTAGGTGCCTAATTGGCATTTTAAGCATGCTCAGCCTGAGCCAAAAAACTGTGAAACCATTACAGACATTATTTTAAACTTCTAAGGCAATAGCTGGTTTTGCTCATTTCCAGTGTAATTCAGAGTGGCTACACAGCATTTTGATCTGCAGTAATTTAAAAAGACTGAAACATGCCATGGAATTTAACCCCAAGCCTTTGTTTTTCTTACTAATGTTACAGTGCTGCAAATATTGCAGCAACCTAGAAATGAGATTTCAACTGAAATGCTCACTCTAGTAATTTCTCCCCTCTTCTAGTGCCAGTTCTTAGCAAACAGAAGGGGTTCAAGGTTGAAGGAATAAGGCTAAGTATGTGAACAAGGCCAAAAGATTAGGCATACAATGATGTAGGCACAGAGCAGAGTTGCAAAATCACTAGCTCCTTCCCCTACATCAAGTTATCAGCAATTATTTATACATAGAAAAGAAATCACTACCATTTTATGTAGAAATATCCATGTATTTATTTTCCCGTATGTAAAGTAAAAAAACTTCCACCTATTATTTTCCCAGCTGGAAGCTAATCCACGCTAAGTTTTGCTGCTGCGCTGAAGATTTCTGAAAAGCTTCACAGATAATTGAGTTGCAGCTTCAATACATAGGATCCCTCAGTAGGCGAAAGAGTATCATCCTCTGTTTGCCATAAATCTTTTTAAAATGGGAAGAAGAAGAACGAGAAAAGAAGAACAGATGAACTTGTTCAAAGGTTCAGATGGCTTTACTTCTCCCAGCAGTCTTACTAAATACGCTAAAATTTTGCATGGTTATTTCAAGGCCTTAATAGTAAGGGAGCTGATGGACTTCAAGCCAGTGGTGCCATGCTGTAAATACAAATCAAAACTGAGTACTCCCATCCTCCATTAACATTGCAAGCCTCTTTCTGTGGAGCCATCACCCGTTGGCCTCTCCACATAGCTCTTTCCAATGACAGCTGATTTTCAAGGCAGGCTAACAGGCTTTCAATGTTGCAGGACATCCGAGGCAGCTGCCCACTCAACGAGGTCCTGCACTAATTGCTCAGGCAAACTCTCATCAGGCTGAGCACGGGTATAAACTGAGCCTGGAACAGATCTGGATTTTTTCTGAGGCTCTTTAGCACAGTTTTGAGGGATTTTTGTCCCGCTGAAGTCTTGGTTCAACAGAACATAATGACACATTTGCAGAATAATGGCATGATCTGGTTTTGGCATGATCTGTTTTTCACTCATCTACTCTTTCATTTTTAAGTTCACCTGGACTGGTATCTTCTCCATTCTTTTTTCCCATTTAGCTCAAGTAACTCTTTTGTGGCACAGTGATCTGGGAAATGCTCATGTATAAAGGCAAATATTTCACTCGTCTTTCAACTCTCAGAGACAATTATAATACTGAATGTTATAAAGCTAAAGCAACTCACATACAGATGATAAAAACTGTTGGTGTTGCAGGAAAGGGGTGGTAAGCATTTAATCCTTCCGGCTGTTCTGAATCCTGTGTGTGTATAGGGGCAAGAAAAGACATTAAAACCTTCTCCTTGGACAAGGAGAACTAGCTATGAGCTCTAGGTTGTAGAAAGCTCAGCAAATATCCTTCAAACTGCCTTGTTGAGGGAGCCAAGGCTAAACCAGTCCCATTTCTCCTGTAACATCTCTCAGTGCCTTCTGAGGAGGGAGCCCCTCGTTAGGGGCTGCAGTTCGAAGCTTTCTCTCAGACTGGAAATCTGAGGAAAACAATGGTAGGGTGATCTTCTGCTCCTTCAGAACAGCTGCCTCCCCAGGACAGATGTTGCAGTTCAGTGCCTGGGAGTTTCCCCATGCTCACCTTTGTCAGCACATGTGGACCTCTAAGACAGCTGTCCTGGAAGCCAATAGCTCCAGAAACCAAACATCCAACCCAAAAATTCACCTTAAAAATCTACCTCCTGCTTCTTTAAAAGTAATACAAAGGATGGAACAGAATTAAATATTTGCTTACTGATCAAAACTTATCGCAGCCATGATTAATTGGTTTTAAAATCCTTTCTGGCTAAACAGAGAAAGCAGAGCAGTCGGCTGTCTCCTCCCAAACATTTATGATGGTAAATTTGACATGATGTCCCATTTATAAATATTTTGCTTTTCCAATGTCCTGAGCTGGCACAATAGGAATAACTTGCACTGCACAGGCAATATTGCTGGACACACAGCCTGAATCCTCCACAGCTCCTCAGGAGTCCTCACCTTCCCCGAGTGCCTTGCTCCAGCTGGGATTACCGGAAGAACCACTGCAGTTCAGTCTTTGGGGGAGGCTCTGAGGAGGAGTGAGGCATTTAAACATGGAGAACAGGTTTGTTGCATAGTGCATTTTCCTAGTGAATTGCTTTATATTGATATATTACTCACTACCTTCACTTTTCTGAGTTTATGAAGCGTGACTGCCATTTAGCAGCACCTTATTGTACAAAGAGACACACCAAAATAGACGAATTTGCTGCAGTAAGACAGTAGTCTTTGTGAAAAGAGATACGGGTCCTCATTCATCTTCGTAGGATGCTTCCAGATAGGGACTATTCAGGGGCATTTCTTAGTGTCACATGGAGATGCTTAGAGTCAAAGTTGGTCTGAAAAATTTCCTGCATTGTAAAATGTCACTGCACACATCATTGTCATTATTATTATTACTGCTGTTATTAGATTTATCCTTCCCATTCCCCCATACAGCTGTGAGCTATGTATGCATTCACAGTACAGCCACGGCTACCGGTCCTCTCCCTCCTGCTCCAAAGCAAGCTGTGTGTATCGAAGGCCGCCTCCTCTTCCGTGATGGAAATGTCATCAAGACAAAACAAATAAATAGACCCCTTTCTTCTGGTAAGGCAGAGCCAACAATGCTGTCAAGAGCATGGTGGAAAATTATAATAATAAGATAGTGGAAAAATTACAGTTGGTGGAGAATGAAGTCTATTGCTTCTACATTTAACAACCCTGCGGAGAATAGGAACAGCTTTTCTGCAGAGAGATTTGATGTCAGTGCCAAAAATTTGAATTGACACCTTAAAATAACCTGCCAAAGGAGAGGGAAAAAAATAACCTTTCTTCTTGAAATACTGTAGCAGAGTTAGCTCAAATTAGTACATTTTAGTACTGCTGCCCAGAGCTATGAGTTGGGGAAAAGGTGACTATTAACTGTGGATTTTGGTCCAAATTTATGGAAAAGCTGGAGATATATTCAGCCAGGATAGTTACTCTAGGTAATTTGTTTGGAAATTCTAATACTGACTAAAAAAACCCCCTAAGCTTCTGTTCACATGGGGGGAATTTTACTTTCTCCAAATAGATAAAGGCAATCTGATTATTCTGTACAATAACTTTTCAAGAAATTCTGGTAGGACACTTGTTATTTTGCATTTATTAATACCATTTTTTTAAGTTGTATTCCTGAAAAAAAAGACAAGACAATGCATCAGGGTCTGAATGCCAAAACTAGTCTTACACATTTTGGTGTTTAGCCCTGTAATACTTAAAACACCATTAATATTTTTGCATCTGAAATCTTTCCAATAGAGACAAGCATATGTATGTTTTTAATATTGACAACAACACTGACAATGTATATTTCTTCATAGTAAAACTAAAAATAGCAATTACATCAGTTACACAAGTTGCCTTTGAGTTCAATACATTTATTTTAGTTTGAAGAAAAGTCTATAAAAGAATCAGCTGCAAGCATAGAAAGAAAAATGAAGCTGGTAAGATGTATCAACAGCTATGTTTCCAAATAAATAAAAGCCTGTAAAGCAGTACCATCCAGGTCTTATGAAGACTCAGCAGGTAAGGGGACCTGTGGTCTTCAGATGAGGAAAAAATAAGGGTCTTTACCGGGCAGGACATAGTACCAGTACTCATACAGTGAGTATCTTCCTGGCATCTGTTCCAGAAGAAAACATTTCATTCAGACTAGGTCTTACTCTATTAGGATAAATGAAAATTGAGAAATCTATCAGTGCAAAATTCAGAAAGTAATTAATTCTGAAAATCTTCCGTGAGTGTAAGCTGTTTGCCAGTTCCACCGTGAACTTTCCCAGCGCTCCCCAGCCCTGCTCGGGGGAGCAGACTGAGAAACATTTCCAAGAGGTGCCCAGGACAGTCACACCTCTGCCGGCGGCTGCAGGGGTTTCGGTAGCTCTGCCCTGTGTCTGAGGGACTTTCCAGCACAAGGTGAAACATTCCTCCTGTGCAGCTGAGCTGTGAACGTGTGTTAGTCGCTGTGGCCTGACAAGGTGCAGGTGGGAAAGCTTCCCTTCAGGAGAAGAGGTCTAGGGGAGACCCAAGGCGACACTTTGGTACCATCACTAGCAGATGATATCTGAAAGCTGTGAATGACCTGCCTGGTTTACTTCTCCAGTGGTTTGTTACACTCAGTTGGAATGAAGTTCTTGGAGAAGCAGTGAGCAGCACTGAGTATAAACAAAAGCCAGTTGTAGTGTGTTGTGCATCTTCATCAACAGCTAGTTTTGAAAATTATTCCTTTATTTTTTTAGGACAGGGTGCCTGTTTTCTTGCCGTGAGTTAATCGCACACCCACATCAGATATCATGAATCAGTCAGGCTGTTGCTGGAGAGCAGAGTGTCTCAAAAATGGATCCTGGATTTTCAAAAGATGCTTCATCTCCTGAGACCTGACTTGAGACGCATCACAAAGTCTCCTCAGCACTTTAGAAAATGCAGTGCCCGGTATAAAACACCGTGCAATAGCCAAATGTCTTTATTGCTGTCTTCTGTATACAATTAGAAAGTCTTTGCCAGTTGCTATCACTTAGTAAAACTTTTAATACTTGTATAGATATAAAATCTAATCTTTTGGCCAGAAATTAATATGACTAATTACATTCTACTCTCTACATTTCCCTGAGGTTTCAATATTTCCT
Organism: Stercorarius parasiticus; assembly: GCA_013396915.1. Taxonomy (NCBI): domain Eukaryota; kingdom Metazoa; phylum Chordata; class Aves; order Charadriiformes; family Stercorariidae; genus Stercorarius; species Stercorarius parasiticus. Next base: position 21,872 of record VWZL01003634.1, read on the forward strand.
GCTTTCTTCACAAACTGTAACATAATATGATTTCTACTTGTTATGTAATTTGTTATTAATTTAAATCATACACAAACTATATTTTGGTTTCTCTGGGGGAGAAAGCATCACCAACTTCTTTGACATAGTGGAAAAAATTTAAATTTTAACAATTTAAATTTTAAATTATGTGTTTATAGAAAATCAGCATTAGTGCACAAGTTAGACTAGTTTTCACAAGCTTGGTGAAAATGTTTTAGACGTTAAGTTTATTTATCTGTATTGACTTTGTGTGGCAAGGCTTTGGTAGCAGGGCAGCTACAGGGGTGGCTTCTCTGAGAAGCTGCTAGAAGCTTGCCCCATGTCTGATAGAGCCAATGCCAGCCGGCTCCAAGACGGACCTGCTACTGGCCAAGCCCGAGACCATCAGCGATGGTGGTAGTGCCTCTGGGATAGCATGTTTAAGAAGAGAGAAAAAAAGAAAACCTGCACAAGAGGAGCTGGAGAGAGGAGTGAGAATATGCGAGAGAAACAGCCCTGTAGACACCAAGGTCGGTGAAGAAGGAGCGGGAGGAGGTGCTCCAGGCACTGGAGCAGAGATTCCCCTGCAGCCTGTGGTGAAGCCCCTGGTGAGGCAGGCTGTCCCCCTGCAGCCCACAGAGGTCCATGGTGGAGCAGATAGCCACCTGCAGCCCCTGGAGGACCTCATGCTGGAGTAGGTGGATGCCCAAAGGAGGCTGTGACCCCATGGGAAACCCGTGCTGGACCAGGCTCCTGGCAGGACCTGTGAACCCATGGAGAGAGGAGTCCACGCTGGAGCAGGTTTGCTGGCAGGACTTGTGCCCCCACGGGGGACCCACGCTGGAGCAGTCTGTTCCTGAAGGACTGCACCCCATGGAAAGGACCCACGCTGGAGCAGTTTGTGAGGAAATGTAGCCTGTGGGAAGGACTCACATTGGAGAAGTTTGTGGAGGACTGTCTCCCATGGGAGGGACCTCACGCTGGAGCAGGGGAAGAGTGTGAGGAGTCCTCCCCCTGAGGAGGAAGGAGCGGCAGAGACAATGTGTGATGAACTGACCACAACCCCTATTCCTCATCCCCCTGAACCACTCACAGGGATGAGGTAGAGAAATTGGGAGTGAAGTTGAGTCTGGGAAGAAGGGAGGAGTGGAGGGAAGGTGTTTTAAGATTTGGTTTTATTTCTCATTACCTGGCTCTGATTTGATTGGCAATAAATTAAATTAATTTCCCCAAGTTGAGTCTGTTTTCCCCATGACAGTAATTGCCGAGTGATCTCCCTGTCCTTATCTCAACCCATGACCCTTTTCTCTCCCCTGTCCAGCTGAGGAGGGGAGTGAAAAAAGCCAGGGCTTTGGTGGGCACCTGGCATCCAGCCACAGTCAACACACCAAATTATCAAAATGCGATTTTAGGTTCCTTCAAACTAATATGCAATAAGACTAAAATGAGGACATAAAAATATTTCTTTAGATGAAAAAATTAATTTAAAAAAAATTCTGGAGACCAGATTTGTCTACTTAATTCAAATCTGTAAAGAAGAATGAGGGAAGAAATACTGAAACATGAAGTATAAAGGGTAGTGTGAAATACTTATTTTCAGGCTGAGACAAACATTGATATTGACCCCAAATGCATTTTTGTCCGTTTGCAGTTTGCCCTAGTAGCCCCAAATCGATCCCCCCTGCCAGAGCTCTGCCGAGGAGTTGCAGTGCTGTGTGTCACACCATGGTGCCCCCTGCCACCCCTCTTCTTGGGCTGCCCTCTGGCACTGTGCATGCACAGCTAAAATTACATGGGAGGGTTTGCTGGAATCCGGGGGGTCTGACATCTCCACTGCAAAATTTGCTGATTGGTTCAAGATTGCAAAACACTTCTGTAGCAGAGCTGTTATTGAGTGGAAGAGCCCCTCTGGTGTGCAAGGACTGCTGGTGCACAAGGAGACAGCTCCTCCCCTGCGTGACCCAGCTGAGGCAAAGTCACCTCTGCAACAGACCTGACCCGAAAATTTCAGTGAGCAGAGAAGTTGCTTATGGTTTTTGGCTTTTCATTGATAGAACTGTCTAGCTGAGCTAATAAGCAGATTCCTAAAGTCAGATGAGAGGCATTTTTTTTTTTCTGGTTTTGTTTTTCAATCTGTAGTGTCTTCTTATCTACTCAGTGTGCATCTCTCACTGGGGCAGTTCTCAACAACGGCTTGCACAGAGATTGCATTCAGTGAACATCTCCAGACACAACTTGCAAAATCTGAAAGACTGATATGGCATATAGTTTGGGCTGTTGTCTGTCCTCTTGACGTGTGATATCTATTTGTTAAGGTACTTTGTTGAGGGAGACCTAAGGAGCCTCTAGTGTTGAGTCCCCTACTGTAATGAAAGGTTTGATTTCTTCCAAAGTCCTGTGCTCTTGGAATAAGCTACAGATAAATGCGGGAGATCATTAAGCCTTATAACACCACCAGTATTTATTAATACCTGAAACGGACTTATTTAGAGTCTGTATTAATAAATTAATGAACTGTTTTCAAAGATTTGCTGCTTTGGCTGTGTGCATTGCTGTGTCTGTGATCACACAATGTTTATAGCCATGATCACATGTCATGTGTTCATTGCCACGCCATACCATACAATTACCGTATCATTACCACGGTAAGTGCAGTGAACTCTAATGTTTGTAGCATTTGGAAGATTATTTACAATATATTCATTCAAGAATTGGGAGAAGGAAATCCAGAGGAAACATACATTTGTTCCCTGTAACCTCCCAGAATTTCATGGAATTAAATAGCAAAGAGTATTTTACAGACTGGGGGAAGGCTGGCTCCTCTCAGATGTGAGTCCCCCTTGAACAGTTTGGTGCAGCACTGGACTGTGTTTCCACAGGCACTGTAAGTTCCTAGGATTCTGTTGTGGAAAAACTTAAAGTGCTATTATTTTTAAGAGGTACTATATAAATAATATAACTACTATATAAATATGAAAATAAATGTAGTGCTATCATTCATCACTCTGCAACCATTTAGCTCATACTGCCAAATCAAATGACTTTTGCATGTATTACCTTCCTGCTAAGCTCCATCAGAGGTCCTATGAAAATGCATTTCACTCTGCCAAACCAAATAATCTGTTGCCAAGAAACACATAGAGCTTTTTAAATAATTCTTTTTCTATATTTATGCAGTTTAGGCAAGAATGGCTTAAATATTTGATTGAAACAGGTCATTAATCAGCACTTCCGCTGACAAGTGGTCTCTATCTTTGGGGAGAGGATTTTATTTCAAGCATTTTTTGGGTTCACAGGAGTTAACTCTTACGCATTTCTTGTCTTACAGAAAGCCTTTTGATACCATGTTCTGTAAGGAAGAAAAGGGCCTTAGGGTCCCAGTTCAAGGTATAGGCAAAGCCCAGGTCCCTTTGTTTGCCTCCCACTAGTTGTGAATAATTTTCATTGATTTAACACCAGGTCTATTTATCTTATGGCTTGCTTACGTGAGCAGTAACCATAAACCAAGCTGAAACGTGGATCTACAGTACTCTAATGGTTCCCTGGTAACTGCTTGAGTATGCTCCCGTGCCCAGCAGTGCGTGCAACCTGCTGTTACTCTCTTTTTCTCTCCTTCTTCCTCTTCTGAATCTCAAATTTACTGCAGGGTAAGAACGGGTGAATTCATATAGTCACTGTTGCCAGTCTTTACTCAAACAGTTTTGTCGGGAGTTCATGTTCTTTGCCCTTAAGATTTTATCACTACCTGTCAGGATGGATGGGTGGATTCTTTGGCGTTGGGTTGCAGGAAGGGACTGCATGCACACTCACATGTTTTATTTTAGTTGTAAGGGAAAATGTGTAACAAAGTGGAATAGTTTTCATTGCAGCTCAGAAATACTAAGGTTTTGTGCCTTATACTGAATAAATAAGTATACTAAATAACAATGATTAAATAAACATACAGTTTTAAAATAGTAAGGTTTAAATAAATATACAATTTAAGTAAACATAAAAATTTAGTAAATATACTAAATACTAAGGTTTTGTGCCAATCACTGTTGGAATCCTGTGTCTGAGGACAGCTTGTCTCCTGCTTTCACATTCTTTCTGCTGGAATTTGTAATCTGTTTTTCTCCTCTAAAGTGCATGTATTTCACTGTTTCAGCAGAGGAAGAGGTGGTAGGTAGCTATGATAGATCAGTTCTCATGTAGTTGATTTAATAGATCTTACTTTAAAAGTTCTTATAAGCTAAACTGATCATTCAAAAAGCCACGTAGGAAACTTGCAGTGCTGCTGGAGAAAACAGATTCAGACTCCAGTCGCAGGAAGAGTTAGTATGTAATGTCCTACAAGGGACAGTTGAACCGGTATTTATAATGATAGTATCTGCAAATGAACATCTTCAGACAGTTTTTTCCATGATTCTTCCAATGTTTCTGGGAAAAAGGATTATCAACACAAAAATAATCATGTCTTTGGTACCTGGAGTGTGAAGAAGACCATTATCATCAACCTCTTTGCAAGAACATCGTCACTCCTTGAAACACGAGCTTAAAACATTTTGAATTCCCATACAAAGTTTCAAACTTTCTTTGCACTAGACATGACATTCAATTATTTTAATTCTCCAAAATTGATACTTGCCTCTAGAACAAGTATTTCAACAAAACGAGTGGAGTAATTGTGAAGTTATGCCAATGAACTCAAGAACAAACTTATGTTAAGAAAATTTAGATTTGATGTGCAAGATTGTTGTGCAAGACAACGTATATTTGATGTACTATTCTTTCTGTTAAATGTCTTGCCCTCTAGGGTCTCCCTAGGCTTTTGTTGCTATTAGCAAGTGGTGAGTGACTCTGGCACTAGATGGCGAAGTTAGGTAAACTGTGACCATACTACCAGCTCAAAATAAAGGAGTTAAAAATAGTCCGCAATTTAGTTTGGGGGAAAAAAAAAAAAAAACCAAAACAAAACAAAAAAACCCCAACAACAGAAAATGTCCTCAGTATGCCTGGGATGCAGAAAAGTGCTTGGATGTCCCACTGGCACCCCTTCCTTCTCCACAGCATCTCTGAAAGGTTAAAAGGGTGGTAGCTGTGCACGCCCTTTACTCCAAAGGCATGGTACACCAACAGAGCTTCTGTGCAGAAAAACAGCCATCGAGTGACTCTCAGTGGTGGTTTTCAGCCTGTCCCCTGTGGAGTTTAGAGTCCTTCTCAGCAGAGGTAAGGGAAGGCACTATTGTGATGGAGCGAAAGGGATTATTTAGTGAAAGGACCTTAATGCACTAATTGTATTTCCCTTGCAAATTACTGCTGGATTTCATTTTTTCTGCTGCCTCAGAGGTTCTGAGGTTGTGTCTGGAGCCAAAAAGGGAAGGTGGGAGCTGGGACTCTTCATCACATCAGTCCTAGTTGCGCTATTGCCCTCCCCTGCCTTTCCTCTCCTCTTGCCAGTATCCCGCTGCCTCTAGTGCTCTCCTTTACTAAATAACAGGACACTTCGTCTCTGCACGGGTTTACGGGGCATGGAAAACTTGGAGAAAAATTGCACTTTGATCAGTAACCCTTCCTCATCCTGTGGCTTCAGGACTGAATCCAGCCTTCACGCCAGGAGGTTTTGAGGGAAGGCAACTCCGTGAGTGTGTGTGAACTGCACAGTTGGAGAGGAAGGAGAAAGCATGATTCTGCCAAACTGGGTTTTTGGAAGGAATGGGAGCTTCTAGAATTTGCTGAGTTGTTTGAAATGCTTAGTGGTGTCCCTGGGAGATGGGTTAGGGACCTGAGTGCAGGTACAGGGTGAAGAGCTGAGTGACAAATTACATCCATCTAATATCACGAGGCTTTGCAATCTGTATCAGAGCTCAAAGCACTAGAAATTTGGGTGGTATTTCTGTATTTGTGAATATATCTATATATGCATGCAAAAACCTCGCAATATCTCTAACCTTTATAGAGACCAGCGCTGAGATATTTTGACAGTGGCTTTGGGCAAAACCCACTGAAAACTTCCTAATTAAGAGTTGTCATTGTCCCATGGTAAGAAGCCCTCAGAAAAACACATCAAAAGTTGCTCTGAGCCCTGCACTTTGGCCAGGAAATAGGCAGTGAATCAGTAACAAGCACAAGGCTGGAAAATCCCAGAAAACATTTTGTAAATCACACAATCTTGATATTCTAACAGTTGCACTTCTATTTCATCTGGATGTGGATGGCCACTGTTAGAAGCCTGAGACATCTTGAGCATTCAATGAATTTCTGGGAAACATCTTTAGGACTCTTTTCACCATTTTGGCACCATGTTTTTATTCCTTGTATATTTGGACCTCCGTGAGATAGGTATGGCCAGGCCTAGTATCATGTTTCCACCGGAGATACGGGGACACGTGAGATTCCTGAGGGTCAGTTATTTGATAGCATGTGAATGTTGCAAAAGTTGCCGTGTCCTTCTAGCTACCACATCTGGAGCTGAGTGCTGTAGGTGTCTTCCACGAAGGGTCAATTATCTGCCTTGGCAGTGCAGTGAGCAGAGAGTAACCCCCTAACAGAATACTCTAGAGGCATTTTATTCCTCAAAATTTCTCCTGTGGGACTTTCCACAGCTGGAAAGTCTTCTCTGGTGCATGACAGTAATTGCTCAGCTTACATAGCAAAGCAGAGCGGGGAAAAAAGCAGGAAAAAATTCTTGCTCCTTTTCCCACACTGACCATAAAATGTCCTGTCTGGCCTTGAACCAAGGGCCAAGAAACAATGCGTTACCATGTAACATGTTCAGCTGGGGAAAGTGCTTTGACATTTAAAGGGATTGTTTTAAAATCATCTCATACAAAATTCTGTTGGGGAGCAGCAAGGGCTGGGCTTCTCCCCAGGGGAAGGCGAGCCTCGGGGAGCAAGGGCAGCCACACGGTGAGCCAGGCAGGGACAGGCAGGGACAGGCAGCTCTGTCACCAAGGAGCACGGTCCCACGGCACCAGAGACAGCCAAGAGCCCTCACAAATCCTTTCAAAAAACCTGCACTAGATTTTAAAGCACCCTGACAGATCCACAGGCTATGTATTGAGGACTTCGCTATTAGATCTTTTGTTGGTCTTCACGTGGGGGCTTCCAGCAATCGGTAAATGTACTGGCTGTTGGTAAAAGTCCTCGACCAGAAATTGCCTGTCACTGGAGTTTGTAAAGAGTTTCTCCACCAGAGAAAACTCAAGCGTATAGAAAGCATTTTGTTTTTCTCTTCTCACACCTGACTTCACATTTTTTTTGACTGGGAAGGTTGATTTCTGCAACAGGCTCTAGCTGAGGTTCATGTTAGAGAGTTTATTCTTTACATAAAATATGAAAGAAATTAGCAATGATTGATTCTGTAAGTGTTGCTATTAATGTTATTAATCAAAAGTTGCTGTAATTAAACTGCTTCTAGAAAGACGAGTGTTCAGCCAGTTGCTGCTGTCTGCTTGTTTTTTTCTTGGGGGAGTGAGGTGTTGATAGTTATGAAGTGTTTCAAAGGAGTAGATTTTGTTCTAGGACAAAAAGTCTTGAAACCCTCTGTTCTGCCCTCCTTGGTTCTCGTTTTCCCATTTGCATGATTCCCTCCTGCAAACTGTTGTTCAGAAAGTGCCTGCCAAGTCCATGTTTGCATGGGGACGCTGCTGATGGCTCTGCACGGACCACAAAGATCCATCTCCAGTGACTCCTGTGGAGAGAGTGACAAATCATTAACATTCCCCTCCCACTGTCAAGAATGCAATGTCTTTGATTCTGGCTTGTTTGGCTTGTCCCACGACCATATTAGGGACAACTGTTGTCACTGGTTCATCTGCATTGATCACTTCTAGGGGCTTAATTTGGTCCATGGTTGATTGCCATAAGTTTTTTCAAGTGACTGCTTTATGATGTGTAACTGCTGTTTGTTTCCTTTGTGTGGGCCATCACTGTGACTGTCTATTAGTTGCGGCAATTCTAATCACTTAACTGTTGCAGGTAGAAATATTTACATAAATACATATACACATATGTGGTTTAGTAATTTTTTAAAAAATATAACAACAAAGAATGCAAAGGACCAAGATTCTAGATACAAACACTTAGTAAGAAAGCCAAGGAGTTAGTTCAGCCAATGCAGTATTGTAATCAGCAGTTGAATAGTCTAATTATTTACAAATACATGGTGTTGATTCTTACTTAGACAAATTCTTTGTCAATAAAAAGATCATTATACAAGAATTAGTATTATTCAGATAAAAGTCTTGGAAGCAATAAAAAAGGTAGTGTGATTACTGTGTAATTCTGAAGGAAATTATCAATACCTATGAAGTTTTTATGGCATCCACAAGCTCTCAGAAGTAGGTGAAGCTGGTGACACTACGAAAGAATCAGGACTATTAAAAAAACTGTTTATTGGATTGTATGATTTTTTTTTTCTTTCTGCCAAATTTCGATAAAGTAAAATATCTACTCTGTTCTCTGAAATATTCTTGTAAGCATCCTGGGCTCTAACAGGAACGCAGGTGGGTTTTTAATATCTCCAGAGAAGGAGACGCCACAACTTCTCTGGGCAGCCTGTTCCAGTGTTCTGTCACCCTCAAACTTAAGAAGTTTTTCCTTATGTTCTGGTGGAATTTCCTGTGTTCCAGTTTATGCCCATTGCCCCTTGTCCTGTCGCTGGGCACCACTGAAGAGAGTCTGACCCCATCCTCTTGACACCCACCCTTTGGATATTTATAATCATTGATGAGATCCCCTCTCAGTCTTCTCTTCTCCAGGCTAAACAGACCTAGGTCTCCCAGCCTTCCCTCATAAGAGAGATGCTCCAGTCCCATGATCACCTTTGTAGCCCTCTGCTGGACTTTCTCCAGTAGTTCCTTGTCTTGAACTGGGGAGCCCAGAACAGGACACAGTACTGCAGATGTGGCCTCACCAGGGCAGAGTAGAGGGGGAGGGTGACCTCCCTCGACCTGCCGGCCACATTCTTTTTGATGCACCCCAGGAGACCATTGGCCCTCTTGGCCATAAGGACACATTGCTGGCTCATGGTCAACTTGTTGTCCACCAGGACTCGCAGTCCCTCTCTGCAGAGCTGCTTTCCAGCAACTTTTCCTCACAGAGCCAGTGCTGCAGCAGTACGGCTACAAGGTTTTCAGAGTGGAGCGGTATTGGGTCAGCACAGGCCATTTTTGCTTAGACTTTGCCTTTATTACCATCTGAAGTGGCAGCCTGACACAGGAAAAGAAAGGAGACAAAATTCTTCAGTTTGAAGGTGTCTGGTATGTCAGAGGGCATGTTTGCTGTAGGCGGAATTTACTTGCCTTTTGCACGTTACAGTCTGGGAAAGCACTCGTTCAGCCAGTCGAGGTAGGCTTCCCTCGTACACTGCTGCCAGTCTGACACATTGGCACACACACTCTGATGGGTAGCCAGTAATTAATCTTGTGAAAGCAAGACAAAACGAGAGAAATGTTGGCCTTTTTAAAACCTTCAGAACATTCAATGAATATCACCGCATAAACCTAAACAACATCTACCGAAAGACAAGTCCCTACAGGTGCTTTGCACAGCAGTCACTAACTCATATTGTAGAAGTATCTCCAGCTACATCCAGGGTTTCTCTGTGCTCAAGTCACTGCTGTGATACTCAAGGTATTGAATCTGTTGTATTAAGAAGGTCACTCCAGGCTTCTTCTGGAGGCACAAGCATGCAAGGAGGGTCTGCTTCCACTGCTCATCTAGGACAGGGTCCAGCTCCCAGTAAAGTTAAGGAAAGACTGAATTAAACTTCTGAGATTCCTTTTTTTGCCCAGGACTATTTTAAATATGAGCCTGACTTTCTGAGTCCTCCACAGAAAAGATAGATTCAGGATGCTGAACCACAGTGATCTGTGCAGTAGGAAAAGGTTTCAGGTTCATCTTTAAAGTAAAATCTTTCTTCCCCTAGATATGATATCATGTTTTATTGAAATATCCTGAATTCTCACTTAGAAAGCTAAGAACCAGAGAAAAATCCCCAAGTCCACTGGTCATATAAGGAAAAATAAACTTCTGGACATGTCATTTCATCTATTCCCTTTGAAAAGACGTATCTCCAAATCATATGGAATTATTTAATGGTGCAAGCATTGCACCACTTTTTTTTTGTGTTTCAATTACACTGCTTCCATAGTCCAATTATCTCACATTTTTTTGCGAAAATAATTTGCTAACAAGGCCTGTTAGCTCTGTGCAGTGATTGAAATGAGGATATTATTGCTTCTCATTCATACCATAAGATGTGGACCATAGCAATAGGAAAGGGTTTGAAGAAGCAGGTCCTTTGAAACATCCTGGCAACTTCACCGAGGAATATGGGTATTTCGGGTTTGCAGGGGCTAGGCTTCATCAATCCTTTATTTACTTGCATAAGTCAGGTCTGAAACTGTATATGGCTCTTGGACCGTGTAAATGAAAGTCCTAAGCCTCGGTGTCTCATCTCGCAGACAGCAGGGACCAACCTGGCACAGCGACTGCGTATCCAAATGTTGATGCATGTTTGGTGGCAAGCCAGCAGACTGGGGGAGGATACAGCTCAGTGGTTCCAGAGCATCTCAAACTGGTGTCGGAGCAGGGAGATGGTTGTCATCTTCTGCCAGGAAATGTCGGAGCCAGAGCCCTTCTCCTCAGCTCTTGGCAGAGACTGAAGTGCAAAAATGCCCAGGCTCCTCTCTGTAGCTCTGCAGCCAATTATGAATAATTCACATCAGATCAGGAGGGGAGCAGAATTTTGTTTGCAAATCTGAAGTTCTAGAAAATTCAGAGTGGAAAAAAAATTGAGGATAAATCTCAAGCATGGATCAAGTTCTTCATAAAGCATGTTTCACTCCTGAGTCACAAAGCTGACGAATTTATTTATCTGTCCAAAACACCACTCGCTACTGGTGTAAAGAAATCAATGACTTCTGTAATGGCCTCTAGGGAGGCTGGTGGACATAGTTCATTACTTCCCTCATAGGTACTAGTAGAGTACGTAATCACTCACCCAGGGGCTCTGCACTTTCTTCACATTCACTCAGACCCCATGAAGCACAAAAGAGTAGAGGGCACAGGGTTCACAGAAGGGAAAAACTCCAGTGAAACCATCTTAGCTAGCAATACAGTAAAAATAAATTAACAAAAGTGGTTCCTTTGTAAGCCTTCAGAATAACCATGTCCTTCACATTTTTGAGACTTTTATTGGCAAATATTTTTGAAAAATTTACTGTAGTTACTGGCTGCAAGAACTAGTCTGAAGTTAATTTCTAGTTGGCTGAAAAGAAATGGTAATATTTGAAGGTGAATGACAAGGGGTTTGAAGTAGCAGATAAGGGGAATGATGAATTGATCCAGGGAGGCATTGCTTCTGCTGAGACAAATGTTATCATCTTTATAACAGCACCATTCAGCCCTGAACTTCCTTAGAATTAGTTTTGCTTTCTCTGGTAAAACTTGGCTTACTGACATTTTTTATTTTTTTCCCATTAAACAGGTTCTGTGATAATAAGGCTGGTGGTTTTCACAGTACACTGAGCATACACTGCTTTGCCTAGTGAGGACTTGATCTTAAATCATTTCGCACTTGGTGTGGTTGGAGAAATGGAAGGGGGAAATATCAGGAGTTTTACTTCTGTAACTGTGATTCTGAATTTTACATCTCTCTTTTTCTGAGTTATCTCTTCAACCACTGAGTATTATGATTCACGGTGCCAGACTGGGTTTGCTGCTTCATAGACCGATAGGGAATTTTAGCATATGATTCATTAACAGAAATATTTTAAAATTGAGATTTGTAGGAAATCTGTTGGGACTAAAGAGGAAAATCTGTTCACACACAGAAAGAACATAATCTTAAACATTATCTGCCCCCTTGGCCTTTGTGGAATTTGCCAGTCTGGGTACTTGTCAAAAATGGGAAGTAGATGTCCTTTGGATTAGCTATTTTCACAGTTTGTATTGCATGTATGTTTGCATGGTACTTGCCAATATAACAACTGTTTATCTCTGACAGTTTTGAAGAATCCGTAAAAGACACTCTGAATAGCAAATAAAAACTATTTGTTAGATCAGGTTGGAGGTATTTAGAATTTTAACCTTTCCTTTACTAGATATGCAAACATATGTGCTATGTTGTTTGGTTTTTTAAAATCTGCCAATACTGCTATTTGCATTGGTAAATTCTTTTGCATTACATTCTCCCTCTGTCACAGAGGATGCCTTTTTATGCTGCTACATCTTATTCTCATTTAGAAGTATGATATTTTGAAAAAGTCATTTTAGAAGGTTAATGTGTGGAACAGAATAACACAGACAGATACTTTTTCCTCATATTTTACTGGACAAGGAAATACTTTCAAGAACAGACCTTATTCAGCTGCAAGGACTTTTATTCAAGAAATGAAAAAGGACTCCCTTGCCTAAGCCATCTACCACAGTTTATTTTCCCACTGTCTTCACCTGCCACCCACCCCTGGCATTGCTGCAGTATGTACCTACACACCTTCTTTCAAGTTTTTTTGCTTGTCCTGTCCTCCTGCCCCCTTTAAATGCTGTCCAGAATCTAAACTACATTCCAGTTTGGTTGTTACAGAAATTTGGCTTAACCTGACAAAAATTCAAAGTCATGGGTAATGCAACAGCACACTCACACTGGATATCTCCTGGAGACCACACTATGGTAGGCAACAAGGTCTCCACTAAGGAAGAACTTAGTGGAGTCCCTGCAGCAGCTTCCTGAGGCATATTGGATATGAGACGTAGCTTCAAAGGGATACATGCAAACCCTTGAAAGGAGAAAGGTCCTTTGGAAAGCTGGGCAGGTGCAATGCACCGCGTGCTGCTACACCGCTCTGCGGTGCCCTAACAAGGAAAGACAGCAGAATCTCAGCCAGTGTGAGCAAAGAGTTTGTGGCTGTGGAAGATGTTCATCACTAAAAGCGTTACTAGTCGTGCATTGAGTATGAGGAGAACAAAAATAACACAGAGAACTGTGATGTTTTGATGTAGATTTTAACTATTCTTAACCAGAAAATGCTACATAGCAAGAAATGCTCATATTATTTAGAAAAACAATTCTTTGGTAATTGAAATGACGACAGTGACTCACCTCACAGCAAGACTAGTTTCATCTGTGAAGTCTCACAGAGATCAACAAACAAGAGATGCAATCAAGAAACACATCCACTGTAAGCTGAAGCCTAAGTATGCAGGAGAAAAAAGTGTTATTTCTGATGACATAGGAAATGTATTCCCTATGAACAATCTACAAACACTTTCAAAGTGAAGAGTTAGGTAATTCAGTCGCATGTGAGAACAAATCACCTACCAGCACACATTTTCTGAAATTAACTGTGAAGCTGTCAGCAGGCAAAGTCAAATTGCTTTGAATAGTAAAATAGACTGGCACACTGTCTATCTGCTAAAATAACTAGATAAACTGATACCGTCCTTTGCCTCTAGGAACAAGTATCAGCCTCAGGGCAAGATATGATGCTGAGAACATTTGCTCTCATGCAACTGGCCTTGCCTGGCAGACTAGTTCACTGAATAATTGGACTTGTTGCTCAGCCTCAACCCTTTGGATCAAAGGTTGAAAAGACCTTAGTTAATGCTTCATTTTGTCTACTAAATTACACACTAAAATTAAATGTTAAAACATTTAAAGGTGTTTTTACATGGATCTTCCTGTCTTCTGGAGGATTGCCTTAAGAATATTTTAAAATTTGTTTTTCTGCACACATAAGTCCTAATAAATGCTAGAAGAGCATGTGCCTGTGATGAATTAGGGTCACTCTGAATCACCACTTTTCCCTTTATTTCAACTTACAGCTCATTCGGTTCATGTTTCCTTACTTATCCAGTTGTAGGCAAGAAGGAAATTTCCTTGCCTACAAGGAAAACTTATGTTTTCCATTTTACTTCCATTATTAATTTAGGATATTGTAATCAATATATATCAAAATAAGGACAAAAAAGTGTAAAGCACCCATAAACCATGCAGGAATAATGACTTTTGTGTGAGTCCACTTTTGTGCTTCTACAGTTAACCAAACTGGCTTCTTGCAGTGTAGGAGGTCTGCTCAATTCCAGGGAAGAAAGCAGAGCTTGGAGCTACCGTCTGTGTTACTTGTTTCTTTCTGGCGTCTGCTAGAACAGCCAAGAGACCATTGGAATGGACACCACTGACTTAAAGCCTGCACTGTGATATCTGGAAGTGCTTTTGGGATCTTGGATCAGAGTGCATGTTTCAACCACACACCCGGGCATGGCCCAGGCATGGCCCATCCTTACCACGCTCAGGTATCCGGAGAGAAAAGCTGGACACTTGGGCCAGGTGGATACAGTGGTCAGGCTTTTGGTCTTGAGGACCTGAATTAGGAATCTGTGTAGTGGCTATCTGCTGTCTTGTGACTTCTACTCCCTTTCCCAGATGTGATGGGGCACACCACACAGCAGGGAGTTCCTCTCTTCAGGAAAACCTCTGTTTTTCTCCTGAGTGGCTGCAGCTCAGCCATTCACCATCCTGCCTGAATGCACTCCACAGTGGGAGAAAGCACCAGATCAGGAAACCTGAATAGTGGTAAATGAAGGGATCGCAGGAGAAAGGGGTCACATGAGAAAGCAGAGGTCAGTAGCTCCTGTAACATATCCTTAACAACAGATTCACTTAAAAAAAAAAAGTTCATAAAATATTTCTCACAAATAAAAAGTAAGTATCTTCTGTCCATCTCCATCTTTGTCTGGATTTGTTGCAGGACTAAAAATTTGACACAAAACCTGCTATATGGAAGTATGACCACAGACAGAAGTTGGATGAAAAGCAACAGCCAGAATATTCATTAACAGTTAAACTCCAAAGATGCGAAAAGTCTGCAAGATTTCAAGCTGCACAAAACCTTTGGGCTGGATCCCACATTTGCAGTGCTGTTTCTTTGTTGATTAGAATGGTGGCTTTATACATAAAAAGAATGACTTGCACTAAACCTGGAGGTTTGTAATAATTATAATAAAACAGATGTTCTTATTTTTAATGTTGTACAGAATGATATTTATGAGTTTCTTGCCATTCAGCTGCTGGACTTAGTCCTTTGAATAAATTGCTTTTTGTTCCTTGCCTTGTGCTTAATTTCCAACAGTGGGATTTAGCTTTGTGTTTAAACCATTCCTTTTCCCATCTGTTACTTTATACAACGTTACTCAGTTTAATTTTCAGTTTTTGTCATTCTTAGGCCAGACCAAGGCTGCTATGGGTTATAAATGAGTTAACAAGAGCAAACGCAAAGTAGTTCTTCAGAACCTGAATCAGATATCTGAACAATGTTCATATCTTTAATTAAATGTTGTTTCTGTGTCTGTCATACAGGATTTGTTTCCACTTAGTTATTACTCAGAAAAGTTGGTTTATACTAACCTTGGGCTCTACGAATGGAATGAATTCTTTTAATGGAAAGCACTGAAAATACGTCCTGTCTGTCCTGAAGGAGATATTGTGTTGATCCAAAGTTCTGCTTATAGCACAGACTTGATTGGATTCCATATTAGTATCATCTCATTATGATGAATTAAAAAAAAATTTATTCTTTCTGGCTGATTCTGTTTTTTATATAAAGATTTCCATTTCACTCATCTATTTACATACTTCCCCATGGAAGGGGAAGATTCAGAGCTTCACAGAAATTTTGTTGGCAGCATTATACCTCTTGCTCCTCTGAAAGGAAAGTGCATTCTCGAGGAATGTGACAGTACAGTTATCTTGAAGTACAGGGGACTCTAAGAATTAGCTTTAATTAATGCTGGCAATTCAGTTTTAGTTTTAATTATTTGCAGACAAGTGAAAGCAGTGAATTTTCTTTCTGTAAAACCAATGATTTACTGGAAATAAAGCATCCCTCTAGCTTCTGCTGTTAACTTTTTTTTACTGGATGTGGGAAGAGCTCGCTAACTTCTGCTTGGATTGTGTGGCTTACACAAGATATGAATAATGAAGTACAAAATAAGGAGATTCTTCTGTATGTAAAAGCACTGCAGTGTGCAGAAAGTAAAGTGTACTTGTGTGGTCTTGGCAGGAATCTGAGCAATTCCTTCTAGTCATTTTTCTTTCCAGCTGTTTTTTTTTAGGTTTCTCTCAGGTAAGGCACTGGGACAAGAATTCACAAGAACTTCTAAAATGCGGTCTCAAAATAGTTAAACGCTACAATACAGGATTCTCTAAGAGAAGGCGAATTTTGGTGAGCAGCTGTCAGCACAAGAGTTGATTTCTAGCCTACGTTAACAACTTTGCGGTAGCATGAATAGCTTTCTACCTTGCAATCACAACCACCGTGTCTGATCCGTATGGATGGCATTGGGGAACCACCTCGACAAAGCTTCAGCATTCAGACACCGACCGCTCCCTCCCAAGTGTAAGGCTGGCAGTCTGAAGACTGATCATGTGAAATAAAGTGAAAACATGGAGAAAGATGACAAGTGACTACCTACAATTTAATTCTAAAGCTAAACAAGGGCATATTACCTTTTCAGGGAGATAATAAAACAATGAAGGCCAGAAATTAAAAGTTAATAATAGTACTATTTTGGGCTTGATCAGGTAAGAAAAGACCAGCAGATGGGTTAGACTGGATATCAACTATTTGAATATCTTGGCTTTTGTAAGTTCAAGTTGTAATCCTAATTAAGTGCACATTTTCACATCTAAATGCCTAATAAGGTGACAAAACTTTATGCATCATTTACGCAAGGAAGAGAATAATTAATTGCATGATTATTTAGCTTTTATCACTACATAACTTGTATCAGATATGCTGAAAACTCCTTAATAGGATGGAACAAAGTCTTCCTTTGAATTATTTTTAGTCAGCCTGATAAATGTATCATTGCTGGAGATAAACAAAGATGGTACAGATGAAGTCTGAAGCACCTTGAAATGAACAGACTCTCAAAGACACTCCTGCAACTGCCAGAGACGCGACAAAGGAAAGAAGGTGAAAACGACAAAAGTCACTTTTTTCTTTGATTTACTTGCAAGCTCAGTGTCGAGTGTAGCTCAGCTGAACTTGGGAAATTGATCCAGCAAGTTTGTTTAATTTTTAGATCTTTTAAATATCATATGATGTTTAAGAATAAAGTGGTTTTTATTTGTACAGAGGTATGCAGAATACCACAAGCATTTAGAAATTAAAATAAGATTGTGTCAGACTGAAATATGTGGTAAGTTCCTTGGTGGTACTATCACAAACTTTAAGCAAAGCAGCACTGACTTTCTGTGCTAATTTACATCTCTATAGTGTAATCCCTCTTTCTTGTGGTGCTCTAATGCTGAACGAGAATAAGTTAGATGTTTGATAAAAGCAACAGCTTCAAATTTACATTGGGCTTTTATTGTTTTACTTGTGAAGTTGTAAATACTCAAGATCAGCACAGGATTCGAATGTTAATCTACGGCATCTATAGGTGGGAAACTGTTATGGTTATGTTTGATTTGAAAATTTAGTATACTACTGTTTTTGAGATTTTCACATCATGTGTTTTCCTCTGCTGAGGCACAGTGAGCTAAATTCATTATTCATTTATCAACCAGAGAGATTTGAGGACACTTTCCTTGTAAGGATGCTGGAAAAAAGAAAGCTGTACTTCCTACAGCTAATTAGAGTAGCTGTAATTAGAGTTCCCAGTTGTATTCGCTTATGAAAATTGGAGTTTGATGTTCTTCATCAGAAAATACCTTAAGTGGTCGAAAAAAAAGTGTGAAGCAGTCGCATTTTAATTTTATAAAGAAAGTGAAGACATTCCCAAGTCAGTCTTAATCTGTTCTTTTTCTTGCCCTTGAATAAAATAACTGAACAAAACTGTTTATCATTTGCTCCCAACCTGTGGCAATTCGTTTGAACCTGGAGCACTTTTGTTTTTCACTTAGTCCAACTACATGGAGAATGAGGCTTATAATTAAAAATGTTACTATAGGGTGAAATGTACAGTGGTAGGGTTGACATTATAAGAAGAAAGGGAAGTTTCATTCTGTTTTCTGGAAGTCTAAAAAACACGAACCTTATCTCAGACTTTGCTATTACAGTTCAGAGAACTCTGCTGAGCCAAAATTCATGGCTGTAATTTAGTTTCAGGCTTATGATCTATATAAATGAAGTCAAATAATTTCCTCTGAAATATGGTTGTTCATAACATGCCAAATATTGAGTTATGTTTATCAGTTTGGTGGCTCCGTATCTAGGTTACAGTTTCCATGAAACAGGCAAGACATAATTAAATTCCCACAACACAGAAATGTTTGATACCGTGACAAGTCTCCCATACAGTGTTGTTGTGTGGGTTAAATATTGATGGCTTTACCTTCTTTTGTACCTTACCAGCATCTCTTATGAGGCTCCAGAGGAATAATGTAACTAATCTGAAAGGAGAAGGAGATCTGCTAATTACTTTATTGCTGCGAAAGAATGTATTATTTCAATATTAGACACAACTTTAAGGATTCTCCAAATATAATAATTTGTATTTGGGTAGCAAAGGATATCAAGTTAAGACTGGAGACCTGACTGTGACAGGCACAGAATAAAACATAAAGATAATGGGAGTTCCTGTCCCCATCCACTTATGCTTGAAATCTACAACAGCAGACAATGTATGATGTGCCCAGGCAAATAAAGGAGGGAAAAAAAAATGTTATCAGAGCAGCCATCCTGATAGCCACCAGCATGCTAATAGCGTAACTGTGGCTAATCGCTTTGTTGGCATCTAGAAAAGAAAAATTTTAAATAGGGAGATAAAGGGGAAGAATGGCATAGCTGCGTTCGTGTTTCTGGGGAATGCCTTCCAAAAGTGAGTAGCAGCATTGGGAAAGGTGTGAAAATGCTGTAACAGGAGATGTAGGAGGTGGTGATCATGGCAGGGGCTGGTCAGAGGGAGCAGCCAACACCCCAGCCCTAAATGAGGAATGTAAGGTTGGATGGCAACAAGATCTGACAGGTTTTGTGAGGGTAAAGGAGATTATGTCTGAAGTGATCCATGGAGAAATTTGGACATGGGTTTAAAGGTCTGGAGTGAGACACCAGGAAACTGAAAGTAAGGTCTTGTTCTTACCTTGCCTAGTGAGCTGTACTGTGTTGGGCTGAGAGAGTGACAAAGTCACAGGACTATTGGGAACCAAGAAAATCAGTGTGCTTGGCACAGGGTGCATCTTACATGGCAAAGTATGCCATGCCTGGAGAATCCTATTGTAGAAAACCTCTAAATATAACAGCGAGGCAAGACATCTCCAGTGGCAGGTGCAAGGGGCCATGCGTGAGCTTCACTATAGGCTGAGTTCCCATTCAGGACCCACTTTGGCTTCATTAACCGGGGCCTGTGTTTTCTGCTGGAAGTCAAGATACTCTGCATGTGTGCAATTGTGCTCCTATATACCCCAATGACCGTACTTCACAAGCTCTGCCCACTGATGGAAGAAGCATTTCACTTTTTTGCCTATGCAGACAAGCTGACAGACACTAGTTTAGCTTTCTGCCGTCCAAGGAAGGCTGAGTGCTGGTGCTGGGGACTGGGATGCAGCTTACTCTCTGGCAACTCACAGGCTAGGCACAGTGCCACAGTCCCCACAGGCACAGCTTTGTCTTAAGACCTTGAAATTTCTATTTTTTAGCCACATAGGCATATTGTGTTGCGAGCAAGATGGTGACTATCCTATTAACCCCCGGTTATGCCTAGCACCATATGTTCTCTTTACCCTTAGCTGCACGGCAGCACTTCATAAATTCCTCTTCGCCCAAATCTGCCCATTCCCAGTCGCATACTTTGTAAATGGCTGCTGGAAGAAAACTTTTTCCGGTATTGCATAAATGGCTGCATGTCAGCCATTTATCCCCTTTTTACACTGTCAGTCTCCCTAGCAGCTCTGCGTGCTATGTAAGGTCAGAGAGTTACAGTGGTGGTGTAGACTTTGGCAAGGTAGGAAATGAGCTTTTGAAAAACAGTCACTTGGTAATTTTTTTCTTCCTTCTCGTTCGAATAGTAGGTGCGCACTGGTAATTGTTTTTTCTTCTTTTACTACTGTTTTTTTTAAGCAATGGGATGCATTTGCTGACTGTCAACCAGCAAAAAGTCAACCACTTTTTTCAGAGGAACTAATTTTCCTTCCCTTTGGCAAGATAATGGATGATCAAATGGGAGATCAATTGAACTTCTTTGATGAAGGCACAGCTCAAATTTTAAAACAGTTTATTAAAAATTATTGATAATGTATAAAAGTATTGTACAAATATAAAAGATCCAATAAAAGATGTCCAAATTATTATATGAATATTCATTCTAATTTTATTAATCACAGATATCTTGAAATCTTCAAAACAAAATCTGAATATGAACACAGTATGTTTATGTGATTTTCTCATGATATCGGTTCTTATATGGTTTATTACAGTACTAATCCTTATGTGTGCTTACTCTCCGTACTTAATAAATATAACATTAACTGTTCTTCTTCCGAGGCAATTATCTTTCATAAGCAGGTCAATTATATTTGTTATGATTAATTTTATCAGAAAGACAAATTTTACATGCTAGTATGATTCTTTTAATCTTAAATTATTTTCAATTTTGCATAACAGTGAAATCCTCATGGCAACTGATAAGAGTTCAGTACAAAGTATTGATAATAATTTTCCTCGGAGCTTGAGTGGGTGTAATAACACCAGGAAATGTTTCATAAACTTTCCCTTGGTGTCAACTATTCATGTCTTGATCCCAAGTGGATAGGCTGCTCATCTCTTTCTAATCATAATATAAGAATTATTATTACTGTAATTATTATTATGGATCTGGAAGAAGAACCAGATGGAGATGAGAAAGAAAATCTGTATTTAAACTACCATACAGAACACAATGTGGCCTCATATGCCCGGAGCTGCTACAACCTGACAACACATAAAACCTTGTGACACACATTTTTAATGATTTAATGTTTCTGTCTTGTCTAGAAAGCACTCCGGAGGAGTTTTTCTTCTTTCTTTATTGGATAAAGAAGAGATATTGTTGCTATAGCATCTATCCTCAATTTTCAGAGCACGCTGCTAGTATTCACATTGTTCTTCGAATGCACGCTCCGTGATTACGTACAGTGGAAGCCTTGGTTGTTAAAGACCACGCTAAAACACTGATGTAACTGGAGTGAAGGCAGACTCATTAAGCTGCTAAGTTATGTCCTACTTACTGTTAGGTCTTGGCAATTGTGACATTGTGGCATCACATTATGGCCTGTTGCATTGAATTTGTTGAGACCCATGGAAGTTCACTTATCCTTGACAGTCAGGCCATTGCCTTTGTTTTGACCTCAGAGACAGATTTAAAAGCACGCGCTATGTGTTTTCGCACACATGGCCACAAGCCTTTGGGCACCTGGGGTTGTCTGTAGCTTGCAACACCCACCCCTTGGCACAAGTATCTCTAGGGAGCAGGGCCGGCTCGGAGCGGAGCTGGGGCAGATGGATGCCTGACAGCCAGGGCTTACAGGACGCAGACTGCCAGCTTGGTCCTGCAGTCTGATTGCTCCAGTGGGTCCAGAAAGCCTGCGCTCAGCTGGATCTCTTCTGGAAATTTAAATTTTAGTGTCTTCTATCCCCTAAAGCTGCCGGGGACTTATCTGCCTCTGTCTCTGCACAGTTTGGCCTTGAAAATATGACAATTAAACATATTTTTCAACTTTAAGCTTCAGTGTACCAACTTTTGGCAGTGCCTGAACTGAATTAGAGGCCTGTATGCCCCTTGGTAAGTCCCATAGGAGGGTGTGTTGCTAAGGTTGGGGGAAATATATAGTACAAGGGACCATTCATGAGGAATTTTTACAGAGATGGTATATTTATAGAGCACTATGACAACAGTTCTGCAGTCAGGGGTTGTCTTAGAATTATTCATTTAATTCCCAGTGCTGCTCTCACCACTCAAATAAACAGCTCTGTTGTCTTCAGACTTTAATCCTTGGATTACTTATTTGTCATTTCTACAAGCACAAGAAAAAAAAAAATCACACTTTTTTTCTGAAACATTATCAATTATTTTATTGCTCAGGAATTGTTTCTATCAGCTACTGAAGTTCTCCTTCTGTAAATGTAGCCATAAATGCAGAGAAGAATCATCTCATATTTTTTCATAATTGTATCTTAGTTTTAACTGGTGGTGACTTAGAACAGGAGAAAAAGCATACACCCATGAGACAACACTGCAGAAATTTCCTCATTTGCAATCGAGTAATTTATCTGTGTCTTACCATTCTAACGACCAAACATTTGTAGAACTATAACTTCATGAATTTTCATGCTATAAAATACTCTAATAAGAAGCCACATACTAAGTTTCTTATTCAATTTCTATGCAGTTTGTTTTCAGTCTTTTATTCCTACAGAAGCACTAGAAATGAATGAAAATATAGGTGTGGATTCTAGGATCTGACCCGGACACTTTTTACCTAGATGACCCTAGGATTACACTAAAGTAATAACACTGCAGAAGTGAAGATCAACAGAAAAATTTGCAAGTTGGTTCTAATAACCACCAGCCAGTCAATGGGAAATTTATTTGGGCCCAAATATGTCACCAGCACACAGTTTGTAAGCAGTTGAGAGCAGAGCCCCCTCATTCATCGCCCTGATCAGCTCTTTTGCCAAACCTGCGGCACTGTCAGAATGCTTGTACTCCAGCTGCTTAAAGTGATTTGCGCGTCTCCGCAGTATCTACAAAGCACCTGCTGGCAGCAGGAAGAGCAGACCTCTCCAAAAGAGAAAACTGCTGACTGAAGAGCGACGAACTGAAGAGTTGCACATGAGGCTTTTCTGAGCCTTCAGCATGTTTAAATTTGGTTTTGTTTTAGTAAGAACTTTGTTTAAACTGAACCTCTTTATCCATTTCTAATTGCCTGCCTTTTTCTCTCTGCTTTCATGCCACTCCTCACGTAACTTCTTCATTCTTTATGCAGCAACTTTGAAATGCCTACTTTCACAGGCCCTGGTTTGTGCCTTGGTACTTGCCATGCAAGACTTCCAGTGTTGAAATTCAGGTTTTCGAAACAGATTCTAGGTCTGTAGAAGCAAAATGTCAAGCACACGTGTTTGTTTAGAAATACTGTCATTCAAAAATCAATAGAAACATGTAAGTGTAAAACTCCAGGTGCAAATTTTTAGGTCCAATATAATGATTTATCATTACTTGAAGTTTTCTATGAAAGGGCATCATTCAGTCGTTTAGCTAAATGGCATTTTTCTAGAGAAAAGATCTGAAGATTATTCTGGCTGCCAGGTGAACTACGGGTCACCAAAGTCATGTTGCAGTGAGCAAGGCAAACACCTCAAGGGGATGTATAGCTGGGGTTATAATCTATGTAGCATGTGAAACAATCCTACTCCATTCAGTGCTTGCTGGGCTTTTAGTGAAAAACAGTACCCGTTGCTGAGCGTCCAAATTTCAAGAAATGTGTGGGCTAGTTTTATGAAGTCTAGGCAAGAACTTTGTGGGAAGCTGATCAGAGGTTTAGAGAGTATAGTTTTTCAGGATTGATTGAATGGAAGTGAAAAATAGAGGGAAAAGTGTGGGAACAATCTTTAAGTATGTAAGGGGCTGCAGTAATTAGGAAGAGAATAACCTGTGTTTCATGTCTGCTAAGGACAGGAGAAAAAATGATGGGTTTAGATTGCAACAGAGGAGACTTGGCTTACACATACATTTTTACTAGCAAGGATAGCAAAGCATTGGAAGCATGGAAAGCCT
Source organism: Stercorarius parasiticus (assembly GCA_013396915.1). NCBI lineage: Eukaryota > Metazoa > Chordata > Aves > Charadriiformes > Stercorariidae > Stercorarius > Stercorarius parasiticus. Next base: position 45,611 of record VWZL01003634.1, read on the forward strand.
GGAAAGGTGGAGGAATCCCCACCATGAGAAGTACTCAGCAGGCAAACATGCTACAAATGGCATAAGGACAGTTCATCCTGTCTTCCAGGCAGTGGGTGGACCTCCTAGATCCGTGAGCCTATAATCATCTCTCTGATTGCATTAGGTGGTAGCAATGTACAGTTAAAAGAAGTGGCAGTCTAAAGCAATTAATTTTATTCCTCTGAATTGTACAATAGTAAATGGCTTTCACAGTGAGCATATCAGGGTATACAGTTCTTGGTTTCATACTAAGCTCATAGCAGAGGGACAGGAATACTAGACACATTCCTTTGTTTTGATTTGTGATGTTTTCCTCATGCTCCACTACCTATTCCTGTCTGCATATATGTATATAATTAGCAGCATAAAAAGAGGTACTTTTGTCTTCTTCCTGCTGCCTAAAAAAGATTTAATACACATGAAATAATTAGGTATTTTGGCTGATGTAATATCTACAGAGTATGACTTCTGCAGAGCAACAAACCATGACTGATGTGGGAGAAACCCAGTGACAAAGCGCTCTCCACGGGAATGCAGCCATTGCTGGAGGAAGGTAGTTTTCTTATTTACTGAATATTTCAGTGCTAGATAAATCAAGATAAATTTGACTTTTCTATGAAACGTTGATGCTTTTTGGTCTGAAAATCAGTATCAGAGTACATTACAATGCTTAGCATGGTTTTTGCTGTCATTAAAGAGTTGAACTAATTGCCAGTGAACAGACAAGGTTTTGAGGAGTGTAGCTGCATACATTTCCACATAGTATTTACTGCATTGTGCTTGGAAAACTGAAAAAAACCAACAAACCGCAACACAAAATAGTTCTGTTATACAATCTCAATGGCAAGCAAATCTACTTGTTTGAACAGGGGCTGTTGTACCTGCTTCTTGGTAGATGTCATGCATGTGACCACCTAACTGCCGCATCCTCCACATTCTTACTTTCTCCTGATAAGTGGTGTGCTTCTGCTCATCTCCAACATGTAACACTTGTGGCCTTTCTCTTCTAGCTCAAACCCTCTATTTCCTTTTGTCTACCTGCTTTGAATGTGTCAGTTAGACTACCAAACTTTACACATTTTTCAACCATGAACAAACAAACCTAATATATAGTGTGTCAGAGGACACTCCAGTTGTATTATGCACTTGTCCATGCATACCATCACACTCTTTTAGGTGATAAATGTCCACATCTCCTAGTCAAATCTGTGTGCCAACAAATGAAGAAATGAAAAGCATGCTGCAATGATGCTGACTGCACAAAAAATTCAGAGAAACAGCCATCCGTCTTCAAAACTGTTTTTCTCTCTTTGCTTGTTACTTGCCTGAAGGTACTCAGTAGGGCAAGCAACAAATGTAACCTCCTTTTTTTTTCTTTCTCTAATGCTCTGATCATCTCTAACCTTTATGGATAAGGACTGCTGAGGTCCTTATGCAAAGGACACAAAGGGAATTTCTCCTCCAGCACTTTAGATCAGAAGCACGCTTTTAAGGCAAATCTCCAGTCATCCCCACTTATTGCACATGGCTCTGCATGACAGATATTTGGTCTTGTTTTTCACTACTGCTTGCTACCAAAGACACATAGTCAAAGACTGTACATGAGTTTTAACCATGAATGTGTTCACGGGTTCTCTAAATCAGCCTCAATGCTATTATTAAGATGAAAGTAGCTGTCATCTTTAAAATCTGTATGTTATACTCGAATCACACGAGTGGTTGCCTGTATTTTTATTTTGATTTACACTAATTTATGTGCAATTGTTTTTTTTGTGGCAAAGGCATATTTAAGTTAAAAGGTGACCACTATGTCTCCTCTCAACTAGCCAAGGCTCTTTATGAAAGAAGGATAGAGGATGACTCTTCTAATTGCTCCCTCTTTTCTGAATCCTATACATAATTGTAGACAGTTAAAGTGTAATGTCTCAATTTTCTACTGGCTTAAAATTACTGCTCCTTAAAGTGCTGACCTTCAGCGGGTGTCAGGAGAACAAGCTGTGCTCACTTTTTCTTGAAAGTATCCATGCATTGAAGTGTTCATGCCAAGCATTTTTAAAGTTGTTGTTGCATATCTCAAGGTACCGCTTCCTACTGGGGACTCACTCTCTAGCTCACAAACACTGCTCAACAAGTTGACTGGAGGGGTCATACCAAAACAAAACCCAAGCGAGATAATTTGGTGGAGGGAGGGTTTTGCTTTTTCTGCCTGTGAAAGTGTAGGAGGTCCGCTGCTGGTCCATTAGTCCACTCTGAGCAAGCTGGGCTGTGCCAGTATGACAAGTTCTCAAGACGTTGTTAGCAGCCTGGCAACCGATGTACATTTATAACTACTGCAGTCATGAAATTAATTTGTATCAGATTATAAGGAAATAAATTTTCTAGTCTTCAGGGTTGCAGAGAAAAATGGCTGAAGCCATGTAAAAAAGTATATCTACAAATTCAAATCAAGGAGCACTCAATATATGTATTTTTAATTAAGGCAAAAATCCCATGAATGTTTAAGAAATCTCATAATTTGGGGATTTTTCTTCAGCACTTGGGAATATCAAGCTTCCCTCAGCAACATTAAATAATAATTTTCACAAATATGCCCTTCTATGCATCTTAAATAGTGAAAAACAGTCTTTTTTATGACATTGTGTTGGTATTTTTGTATTTTTTAATGTGGGCAATGACTGTCGACATAGATCGATGGGGTGCACTTATACAGACATATAAAATTATATATGTAATCAGTAGATGTTATACGTATATAAATTAATGAAGAAAGCCAAGATGGTATTTTCCTGTCTTACTCTCATTGATAAGAAGGGCAGAGTTTTCTGTCTTACACTGTAAGTCTTAAATGATTTAGTAGAATAACAATGTTTTAGTTGTTTCAAGTTCATCTGCATAAAGCTTACAGTAAAGTTGGCATTAAGCCGCAGAAAAGTTATTTTCATTAACATATAACCAAAAGTGCAGATTGTTATTTTAATGGAAATTAAAGCAAAAAATAGCGTGCCCTTCTGTGATACCGGCTCTTCCTTTCATACTCACATGCTATACTTTTCTTTAAATGACTTCATGTCTGAGCACCCTTTCATAAAGCTTTCAAAGGATGGTCTATTTTTCACGTTCTATTTTGGCTCACTGACTTCATCAAAGGTTTAACCAGCATAAAGAAGTGATAGACAGCTGAATACATGCTACCTTCCTGACATAGCAGGGTGGGGATTATGCCATACAGATGATTTGATGACAGACTGTACAGAGTGGTGGGTTGCATGTCACGTCTATTTTTTAAGAGAGAAGTGAGCACTTTACAGCAAGCTGTCTGGCTGAGTGTAGAAGAAGCTTTTGTAATATGATTTGACTGGCAGGGGGAGAGACTAAGGAAAGCTACTGCATTAAAGAACCTGTCTAATTGCAAAATACCAAGTAGGAGGTACCTGAGGAAGCAGGTATGATGGAAACAACTTTAATGAATATTTGCCCCAAAGCAATGTGTTTCTATTTTGTTCAAGACAGATTAGTTTGGCATGGTGCTTGGTGTCTTCTATGTCTTTGCTGTTAGAATAGTGCAGATAAGAGAATGGATATAAAAAGTTTGCTCTCTGCAGATTTTTTAGTAGCAATTCTGTGTTTACTGAAGCTGAAGTTGTATTTTGTATGCTCAAAACATCTTTCAGAAAATTCAGAGCTTATGAAAACCCTAAGGGTTTCTAGTTTATGGACACCATCTTAGGGTATAGATGTACTTTAGCCTTCAGAAATGGAAGAATCTGAAAAATAGCATCATATCTGTTCTGCTGGCTGAAAAAGTGGATGGCTAACTCAAGATCAAAAAGCAGACCAGTAACAGACCCAGGAACCAAATGGCAGGTGACTTCAGTTTTAAGTGTTAAATATATTCGACAATATATCGCATATAAAGGATTGAGACAGGAGACATTAATCCACCAAAAAGACTTAAATTTCTAATAGACATCATTAATGATAGGCATTTAAGTACAAAATTAAATCCTCAGTACCCTAAATCAGTTAGCACCTAAAATTTTGCCCCTGGAGAGGTGTATAATAAGCCATGTGCTCATAGTGCTGAGCTGATTTTATGCCTAATTACCAGGGTCCAGATCTCTCTGCATCTGAAACAAAGACTAGGTGCAGTTTCTTGCCTCTCAGGACAGTGCTTAGCCTTTGAACTACGGGATATTCTTAGTTGGGATTTAGTTTCTTTTGCCAAAGTTGTGCCACTTTGTTTAAGTTTATAAATCCTTATTTGGCAGGAGGGCACTAAATGACTTTTTGATCCAATGGTTAATATATTGACCACAAAGGCCCGGGTCCAAGTCCTTATTTGTGGAATATTTAAATGTTTTACGCAAAGCAGAGCAGCTTGTATAGTGTTTTCTTAGTAGATGCAGAAAATATTCACAGAGTCAGTATATTAAGATGCCAGTTCTTCTCCTCAGTAGTGTCAAGTGAAATTAAATCAAGAGGAACTGAAGGTGCAATGGGAATTATCAACTGATTGCTACATCAGTCTAAGTAATTCCTTTGGTGTGTCTGTAACTCACCTCTCCCGTGCTTTCCTGTAAGCCAATTAGAAACTAACTGAGTTTGGAAGACATAAAATAATAGAAGTCTCCCTTACATCCCCTACTTACACAGGAACTGCAATAATCAGCCTTTAAAAGAAAAGATGCTGAACAGAAATGTATAGGGAGAATGATTTGTACTGAGTTATTAATTTAGTTAAATTGAAAAGAAACTATGGCTGAAATTAGCCTCTATTGCTTGTAGAAAGTATGAACTTAATCCCGGCTGTTCTAGGTTTTCTATAATCTTTTATACTTAACATTTAAGGCATGCAAAAAAAGCAAAAATACATCATTGCAAATGGTAGCTGTTTCTTTCAGTCCTATGGCTTAATATGGCTCTTCTGTTAACACGTCACGTGCAAAACTCTTAACTAAATATAAGAGTCACTCAGTTAAGAAAAAAAATAATACTGTTATTCCATGTTTTTTGAACCTTTCACCTCTTTCCCAAGAGTTCTGATGCTGAAAGCAGTTATCTTCTTGAAAGAAAGCAAGGGATCTTTCACATTTTTGGTTACATTGAACAAAGATATTAGGCTTGTTCCAACTCTTAGCTTTCTCCCCCACCTCACCCAAAAATATTCCCAGTGTGTGTATCTTATACGGTGAGTTTAAGCTCTGAGGCATGGCCTGCCTCTACTGTGCGTTATGAAGTTCTTAGTATGGTGGTTCATGCTCTAGGTTAGTTTCTGAACTTTATTACTACACAGATTTATACTACTACTAGTACTGATGCTACCTCCAAGAGTAGGTCTTTGGCTTGTCCTACTGAAGTTTCCCTGTTTTCCTCTAATGGACCTCTCCCTCCCATGGAATAATTGAGGAAAAGTGTGGCCAGAGAAAAAAATATTGATTACTCTTTTGTCTCCCATAATCATGGGCGTGGAAGATGCCCTCCCAATTTAAGATTGCTCAAGCACCTGTGATATTCTGGGATGCTCTCCATTAGGACACAAAGACCCTTACTCTAAACTGACACCCATCCATCTAAGAGTAATGACTGCATGTATCAGCCCAAAGCCTGGAGGACGTTTCTATCTTCATGATGCATAGCATAAGAGATAACCAAGCGAGAAGCTGAATGAAGAATGCCAGGGAACTTGTGGAGTCTGAGTGGAGCAGATACAATGTACAATTTAAGTGAACTGATGGTTTGGTGAGTTTGAAAAAAAAGTGTGTGTTATTCTTTTCCTATTCAGTGAAAGCTATAGAAGATGAATTCAAAAGGGATTTATACCTTTCGCAAATTAAGTGACAGGATTTTCAGATACAGCTGTATAAATCCGAATAAACATAGCAAACATGCCTGCTGTAAATTTTCTCTCTTGCTGATAATTTTTGGAAGTTAATCCTACCCCATCACTCTCTGTGTGGAGCAATGATTAAACAGGAATAGAAGTTGAGGGTGGTGGGGTCTCATTTTGTTGCACGTACCAGTGTATGTTCACATTTGAACAATGACGGGATTCCTTTCTTGCTAAAAGATTAAATTCTTGCCCATTAAAAGGGTCAGTAAACCAACTAAAGTACACTTCAATAGTAATCAGAAAAAAAGAAAACATATTTTGAACAAATAGCAACTATTATTGTAGCAGAATGAGGGACAAAATAGCTAGCTGCAGTGCTTCCGTTAGGGAAGCAGCGTTTCACCACACCATCCCTGGGGAGATGCCATGGGACATAGAAAACATGAAATATGTAACCCTAGGAAACTGTAGTCTTCAGAGCCAGCCATAATCAAATAACTGCTCCTCTACACTCCAGGTGCAGGAGATTTAAAACCAGACTGTGTAACAAACGGGCTCTTTAGTGATGAAAAATTAAATTAAATCAATTAATACATTTTTGGTATTGGTATGACTCATTCTGGCAAAATCAGCCAAAATTTTAACCAAACTAATGTATCAGGGGCACAAAGTGGGCAATCTAGGAATCTAGGCAGTGCCTTTATTTCAACTGTGCACATGAAGCACCTCTCTAATGTGTTTCCATAGAGTAAAGTCAATTAAGCACAACATTCAGTTGAATTCACTAGTAAAATATTAATCTTGCACTGCAGGTCAGTTGGACTGTAGGGTGGATATGCTCTGTTGCCAGGCTTTCCTCCTGCTGAGATCCAGAGGTTGTGTCTTCCAGTGAGTTGGGGTTGGGTGAAGGATGTTTCACCTGCCCTTGGCTTGAGCCCAAGACCCAGGTGCTGTGTACCTACCTGTGGGGCCACGTTCTTAGAGATAGGGTTCCAGTCAGGAAAAGGCTGGATTTTTGGCTACACTTTGTACTAGGACTTGATTTATAAATAGTTTATAAATGGTAGCTAAATTATTAATAGGTGCTAGAAGTATGCTACAGATATAAGTAGTCTGTATTGTGACTATTAAAACACTCAACCAAAAGGGGAGATGGACTAGACAATCCCCGGAGGTCCCATCCCATTCCAGCCATTCTGTACTGGAAAGGATTTCCAGGAGTAGCCAACCGTACCTCTCAAAAAGAGCACAGCAACTCACGCCAGCACATACGCCTTGGCTGCTGATTCACCACGCTTGCCAAAAGAGCACGCTGCAGGGGAGACATCCCACAGGGAGTAAAGGGGGCAACCCACACTCTTGTGAAGAAGAACTGAGCTGCATGGACTAGACAATCCCCGGAGGTCCCATCCCATTCCAGCCATTCTGTACTGGAAAGGATTTCCAGGAGTAGCCAACCGTACCTCTCAAAAAGAGCACAGCAACTCACGCCAGCACATACGCCTTGGCTGCTGATTCACCACGCTTGCCAAAAGAGCACGCTGCAGGGGAGACATCCCACAGGGAGTAAAGGGGGCAACCCACACTCTTGTGAAGAAGAACTGAGCTGCCCTTACTGAATGTTGTATCTTTTTTGCTTGCAAACATCTTCAGTGATTCTTCATTACGTGGTCAAGATGTTTCCAGATGTTACTTCTACCCTTGAAAAATGTCCCTGACTGAAGATGAAAATTCTGAATCGCAGTGCCTGCAAGTCTTTCAGACTCTTCTTTGCATTTTTTACCCTGTGTATATTGACATTTTTCCCCGAACATTATTCCTTAAATACCATTAGTTTCTATGTAACCTTTCCTATGCTGTATTTTTGAAACAGGTTGGCCAGACAGAGCAGCGTGTACTGTGGTTGGTCTCAACCCCTCTTTCACTCTTCAGTCTCCGCAGATTGAGTCCCATTATGTGATAGAAACATTTTGTGTTTCCAGTCCATAGTCTGTGAGTAAAGATCAGTTTCCTAAGAGTATCTGTTTTCATCCATTTTTTAATGGCACACTACCATGCCATTAGCACTTGTTCATAAAGGTGAATTCTCGGCAATCTTGTTGTCAGTGTAACTCTAGAGGAGGTGTAAGGGCAACATACAGGGAGGTAGAAACTAAAATCAGATTAGAAAATACGTTTAAGAGATCAGAAATAAATTCACTTCACTGCTTCCAGGACACAGGAGCGTGTATCATATTCAAAATAGGTAAATGATTTTGATATTCTTAGAATTAGTCTGAATTACTTGCACTGCACCATGAATTATTGCTTAATGATGTGAAAAGGAAATATCATTAGGCTGATTACAATATAATCAAAATAAGAATTTGCCTCTTCTGTCATGGTTTTTGAAAATGATTTACTTAATAGAATAATTAGAACCTTAAATTTATTGTAGGAATATAAGAACTGCAGTAATGTAATTAACCATACATTGGTTACATTATCTTGGCATGTAATTAACCACACGTTGAGAATACCTACCATATTTTACACATATAGATCCTTTGCCCTGATGTTTTCCCTCCTGATTTTTTTAACTTAATCATGAACTTGTATTTAGCAAAACATATCTTTTTGAAAATAAACTATTATAATTGGTAACTTGGCACTTAAAAAAATAATCTATGCTTGAATTATTTTTTGCAAGATTCATTTCAGCAAAGTACTAAACAATCATTTCACTGAAGTTCATTGCAGAGTTCCCTGAAAAGACATCTTTTTTTCCCATGTAGCTATTTCTTTGGGATCAATATATGATGGTTGAATTTCAAACGTATTTGGCAAATGATAGATGGTAACTATGTGGTACAAAGTGGTTTAGATCACACTTTGCTTTGCTTTTCAATTGTTACAGATACACTTTGAGGGATGAACATCAACAGCGTTCTTTATATTTTGGCCTTATGTTTGAGCAAAGATTATAAACTCCTATTGCATTTCCACATTAATCTAAGAGTGTCTGATTCAATTCTTTTTAAATTTATTGCCTTTTGATAGAGATAATTGCCTTGCTCTTAGCAAGCTGTGTTTAATTTAGCAGGCTGGCTGAAGAAAGAACGCCAGTCCTTTAAAGGAAATCCATTTTGTTCATTTATAAAATTTGAGCATGCTTGAATATATAAAGGAAACTATTTGGATGTGTAAATGTGGGTTTATGTAATATTCATACCTGTTTTACGATCTTCCCTTTCTACAAAGTACCATTGAAAACTATTCCCAGACTTTCAGAGGAACTGAATACCACGGAGTCTATTGACTTCCAGTGGACTCCCAGTGCCTCTGAAGTCTATTTGTAAGCTATTTGTGATAAAGGGCCACAGTATTTTAGAGAAGTGGCTTGAGAGGTGTGCTTCTTATAGCATGTCTTGGATCAGAGGGAGGTATAAAGGCCACCTTACCCTTTTACTTGGTAATCATATTGGGTCAAGCGTCCTGCCAGCCCTCTGTACAGGAAACACAATTTCTCAGCCCCATCTCTACCTGACATATAGCAGATTATTATTGTGTCATTGCTTGTCACTTGTAACAGATCTCTCTTCCTCCTTTTCTAAATTATGTCAGAACCAGTTACAATCTGCTCCTGCCCATCAGCATTGTAATAGACTTTCTGCAAGCAGGAAGATATATGAGTTTCTACAACACAATTTAACACATTAGGCTGATCTCAGCAACTTTCAGGTTTTTATCCTGTGTCTGGCTGGATTTTAGCTAAGGCGATGTTGCAGAATTACTTCATTCAGCTTTTTGACTTAGAAGGCACCCTGAAATCGATAAATTGAGGGGAACAGCAACTTAATATGAACAACTATGAGCACGTGTGCTGTTACCCTCTGCCTTTCCAATGAGCAGCTCTCTGTGACCAGGAAGCACTGAGCCCAGGGAAGAGCTCCAAGGTGCACAATTCACATTTTAGCAGAGCGCCATAAATTCCATATTCAAAAGTGACACTGCTGCAGGGTGCTCAAGGATTCTGCAGGAAAGTAAGAGAGAAATCTTTGCAGACTGGTTGATTGACGCAAGGCTTATGGCATACAAATCTTAAGACTTTTCCAAGGTAGGAAGCTTGCTTTCCATTCAGCTCAAAATGTTAGATAATGTGTCCAGATTCTACTAATTTTACCCATCTGCATCCTCATGTAGGTGCATGCTTTACATAGGTATGTGAAATTGTACGTAGCTATGCATATACCAGTTTGGCAGGGGGAATATATATGGAAATTAATCCATAATTTAATAGCTCAGTAACTTCTAATTAGGTATGCTATTGAAGCAACTGTCTCCTTGGCAGAAAGATGAAACTTTATTTCGTTTTTCAAAGTGTACTTGTGATCCCAGTTTTCAGCATAATTTGGATTTTAATACTCATGCTTCAAATTTTCCTACCAAAAAAGTAGATAGATATACTACAATTACTGTCTATGAAATTCCTGGCATTGGAAAAGCTCAGTAAGAAGCACAGATCAGATGACATGAATGTATGTCTGGAAAACAGTCTTGCGAATGAAATTAATGCACTGTTGTTGCTCACTATGTGCAGGCAGTCATATAGCTAATGTGTGCCCGGTGACAACAGGTCTTCAGAGAATCTTACAGACGTAAGATTAATGATTTTGGTATTAGACAGGACAAAATGCCTGAGGAATTCTGATTAACTGTTCTAAAAGTACACCGCCACATGCTGGGCCAAGATAAAGCTGAGGAATAGATTTAGGATGTATCTTTACGCTGTGGCTTTCTCATAAGTCTAAGATAAAGCTTTACCTGATTGCAGCAAAAAGAACACGCACTTGTCTGCCTCATCAGTGTGACAAATATCCATATCACTAATGGAACAGAAGTTATAATCTCTGTAAACTGTGAGATCTTTAAAGCAAAATCCACAAACTTGAGGCTAGGTCCCTGCAGGTACTGATGTCCTGGTTTGAGGTAAAACAGAACCAAGTTTCTGTTCAGTAATTTTACTTTTCAGCTAGGCCTCCTCTAACTAACTGAACTCTCTGAAATTAACAGCATAGTTTTCATACCCTGTCTGCTTCCAGAGTGATAAGACCAGATTGTTCATAATTTATGCCAAGAAATGGTGTGCAGAGAGTCTTCTGCTTATACTTACTGCTATAACAACCAAGGTCAGCCAACTTTGTTGTGTGCTCCATTGGAGGGTCGGAAGCAGAAAAGCGTAGAGGGGTCCCACCTGTGGGGAGGAGCAGACAGGACAGATGACCCAAAACTGGCCAACAGGGGTATTCCATCCCATCTGCCCCATGCTCAGTATAAAAGCTGAGGGATCAAAGGGTCGTCCCTCTTCCTTCAATGGCCTCTTCCAGGAGAACTCTATTCTTCTGCCTTTGCTCCCAATCCGTGCATTCCTGAATCCAGTTCCCATCTGTCACTGAGTCCTGTCTGGGACTTTCTCAGTGATGTGATTGTCATCCTGGGAGCTCAATATGGTTTTGTATATATTGTATATATTTCATTATTTTCTTTTTTATTATTTTATTAATAATATTTATTAGTTTAGTTTATTTTAAACTCGTAAATCTCTTTTCACTCTCTTCCTACTTTCCCTGAAGGGAGGAGGTGGGGGAGAGCATCTGTTGTTCGTTTCAGTGGACAGTCTGTCCCAAAGCATGATAGTTGACTATTCCTTAAAATAAGCAAAAATTGCAGTTCCATGTGCAGGAGCTGTGGTTACCCAGTGCCTGCCAAAAAGATGTTTAATGAGTCTTGGTCCTGGATCCTAGAAGTGCGGTTCCTCTCTCCCTCCGTCAGAAGGGCTGTCAGAGGGGTGCTCACAGCTTCCCCACCTCTGGTCCTCGCAGAAGGGTGAAGGAACTCCTGCCAGAAAAGAGGGAGCTAGGGAAGCATGGATTTTCTGCTCTGGAGACGTCTTCTGTCTAGTGTCAACAGGAGCTGGAACTATAGGATAGGGTCACTAAATTCCTTGGCTGGCAACAGATATGATGTGAACAAAATAATGGTGGCACAGTACAGAAAATGTCCTTGCCATAATGTATGCCAAATTATTATTACTGACACTACACACAGATGAATAAAAGAAGCAGCTCTTTTTATCTGTAGAATATCAAATAGCTTTTCCTCTGACATTTTGTATTTAGCTAGATTACAGGTATTGCAAGCAGCCTTCCATACATCCATCGCTTTCAACCTGCACAGGTACCAGCCCTGTGTTTGTTATTTTTCTCTTTCATCCTCTCCTAGCTGTCCTTTCCTCATTTTATCCTCAAGCAGAGACTAATAAGAACTGAGTCTACAGTAGTTTTCTACTGCACAGTAGTTTTCAATGTTTCTTCAAGCATTTGATGGGACTGGAAAAGATCTCAGTGAGAGCCTTCTGCCCTGTCACCCTCAGCAACACTGAGGATAAAGGAAAAAAGTACACCATGGCCCAGATTCAATACATCTGTAGTCTTAACTTTTATTTAGGTGCCTAATTTATTTCAGGAAAAAGCTTAAAGCTTAAATGCTTTGTTGGGATCTGATATTCAGATGCTGACAAGTCAACCATTTCGGCATCACCCCCAGAGACTCTAAATATTGGATGCATAGTCTCTCAGTCCTCTATGTACACATGCATGTCAATCTGGCCTCCATATTAACAATGGATTAGCAACTGATTATCTAATTTTCTGTGCAATTGTCCGTATGTCTCATATTCCACAGCCAACATTTTTCTGCTGGTCCACAGTTTTACACTGTGATTCAAATGGGCTTATAAGGAGGAAGGAAGGGAGGAAAGAAGGAAGGGAAGGAAGGGAGGAAAATCAATTTGTTTCTTTTCATGTCTGTGAATCAAGATCTCCAGCTGTGGCGAACTAATGCAAAGTATGTTAGTGCCAACATCAGCAGCCGTGGAAGTGCCAGCGTCCAAGGATTTGTTTAGATTTCCGTGAACACACGCTGCACCGAGCTTAGTTTGTTAACCCTTGTTCATAACAAAGTTGATAAAAAATACAGGCACTCATGGCTGGTATAACGTATTTATTGACCTTATTTCTGCCAGGTTTGTTCTTTAGTTTTTCTTCATTAGAAAAAGTCATTAAAATTGCTGAACCAAGGAAACTAACTGCAGGGAAAAGTTCAGATATAGTACATTAATAAGAAATGATATTCTTTTGGTTAAGAGTATGACTGATGAAAATGTCCATCAAATAAACCTGTGAAATTCTGACCAAAAAAATAGGAAAAAAATCTAGCTATGACCCATGTTAGATCGTGATGGTGTGTGTAACTCTACGAGGTGTTGAGTATCTTCTGTTTAGCCTGGGACAAATCCTGATTCCCTCCTCCAGCTAGTTTTCATTATATTTCAGCATACAGCTATTTCAAACTTTGTGACTATGGAAAATGGTCATCTCCATGGAGAAATAAGACTGTTTTTCTAAAAAATCAAGTGTATCAAGGCTAGGTCTCCCAGGTGACATAAGACAGTCTTTGTGTTGCTGTCATATATAAGATATATCTTTTTCTTAAAAGATCCTGTTTCATTATTCTGCTGATTGATATTTATTTCCCCTACTACAGTGAATGAAAGGCAATTTAGCTTCTAATAAATAAGGCTTGGAATTTCCCTCCTCTCCTGACGTATTTTTCTCTGCATTTATTCCAAACTGAATTCATTTTGAATGAGAAGTATAGTACCCATATTTCAGATAAGGTTTCACTAGAGCTTTCTATAGTGTCTTTAATGGCCTCCCTTTACTGGAAATGCCTCTCCTTGCATATTTTAGGATCTCGTTAATCCTTGTCATGGCTGTAACACCTTAGCAACTCAGACTGAAAGATTTATTTTTGTTAACTTTATAAGAACTGTAGAATATCCCTCAAATTATTCAGAAGTAGCTCTTTCAGAGTTACCTACTCCACCTAATCCAGTGCTCCCAACCTAATCTTTCCTTGTTTATACAATTTAATCTACCCTGGTCTATTTATTTGACCCTAGCTAGTTTGATCCTACGTAATTTAACTTACCCTTTCTAGCTCATGTTACCTTTATGGCACTGATACTAAGATCTCATAACCTCTTGCCAACACAGATTGAGTTCCTCAGGGAGAAGATCCAGAAATGAGAGAGCTGCTGAGGTATACAAGTTTGCATTCTCACTTTCTCTCCTTGCAATCGATGCAACTGTCAAATTTCCAGTCCACTGATAAAGGTGCAAAATTAAGGCTTTATTGCCTTTTCTTTCAGAAATCCCAGGCAAGGAAAACAGATCTGGCCTCAAGCAAAGCAACCTAGTCATGCTTTTTCTTCTCCCTGGAAGACTATGAGAACTAAAATGAGGGATATTTAATATTATCTTTTAATAGGTCCCATCTTATCTTCTTTTCAAAATTGATTTGGAAAACCTGCCAGCAACAGAAAACAGCAAGAGCTAAAAGGGAAAAAGGCAAGCATTGCTTTATAGATCAGCTGCTATACTTCTATGACTTTAGAAACAGAAGTCTTAAGACGTCAATACTTTTGACTATATATAAGTAATATAATTCATTCTTCTAAAAAACACATGAAAGGCGTGTGGATGTTCACAGAGAAAAGCCAGTAAGATGCAAGGATATTATATCAATTATCATACTCTACAGAATTTTGGATCCTTAACATTAGAAGAGCTGGAAAACAGCTTGCCAGACAAGAAGAGGGGGCGGGGCGGAAGATAAAGTTTTTGGCAATATTCTTATGCAAAGTGTAACAAAACTGAAAAAAGATATTTTTTTTTTCTATACATACACTCTTACCTGTTGGAAACACTGGAAAGGAAAAGCCAAATAATCACAGGCTGAACATGAGAAACTGGGCTGATGCATACCAGTGCAGTTCCAGGACGCATCAACATGTCGACCAAGAGAAAGGGGCAGCTGGATAATGACAGACAACACGACAGCCATCAGCTCTGGTATAATGAACCTTGCTGCACCTCTCTCCCAAATTGTTCCAGCCTGCTCTAACCCTTTGTATTCAGCACTACCCACTTCGGATTTCCATGGTGTGCACCTAAATGAGTGTTACAGGGCAAGGGATAAAGTGCTGGAGAGGAGCAACTATGGGGGCTATTTTGTTTGGCTGGGATCTAGTGCTAGATGTATGTGCAGGTATTTGTACCATGACAGAAAGCAATAGGGAAATGCATATAATTCCTGCTACCATGTTCACGAGTAAGCAACTCTGAATGGAACAGAAGGCAGGATGACCAGAAAGACAGAGAAGCCAGGTCATGAGTCTAACAAGCATGGGAGATGTCTGCCACAGCACAGGGAGAAGAATTACTTAAAATGAAAGGTGGTCTTGACATAAGAACAGATGGGCATAAACTAGTCACAAATAAAAGTGGGGAAAATAGAGAAGGAAGCCTAACCATCAGAACTGGAAGTCTTCCAGGAAGAGTTTCCTGAAAGTGGAAGTAGAGGAAGACTGTCTCATTTAATAGCATATAATATCAGGAACTCAGTGATACCAAATTGCACCCAATCCAACCCATTGTTATTGATGCTGTTGGGTATAGTAGGTGGACTTGTATCCCTTCTGTACTTTAAGGTGTATATCAGCACCCTAACAATAAACAGCAAGCTCAGTTGCTATGTACAGGGTGTTTTGGTGCTATTCGTCTAATGTACAGATGACCAATTCAGACCAAATGAAATCCTGACTGTATTGAAAGCAACAACAAAGCTTTTCCTGCATTCAATTTTATCTCATCATCTTTTCTTTTTATTGCAGCAAGCTCAACAAAAACACCAACAAATAAAGGGTTTATATGTATAGCCTCTGTGCATGGCATCTCCTGACTTTTGAAACTGCAACTTCCCAGCCACATTACCTGAATCACGCTTCAAATTGGTCTACAAGAATGAGGCTAGTCTGGAACCAGCTGGAAACAGCTTCTGTGTACCTACAGGGTACTACTATGTGCTAGGTAGAAATAGAAAGTTGACATTGAATGACAAGGAGTTTGTAGCGCTCATCTTTTCTGCTTTCCCTCCACCTTTACTCGTCAACCCTACCCTGCTCCTGCCGTCCAGTCCAGGGTGTCTTTATAGTCAGCGTGAGCTGCTAAGGTTTGAAAGATAAGAGAACCAGGCCATTCTTTCCATATTTGCTGTTTGCTAGTCAGAGCTGGGGGTGTTTTCCCCAGCACTACAGGGAATCCAGAGCAAAGACCTCATTCCGCAGAGATTTCCACCTCGCAGGGTTCTCAGGGATTTCACTTTAAACAAACAAGTAGTTCTGGTATAGCTGAGGGATTTGCACAGAGCTTAAACTGAGCACAGCTGAATGGCATTTGTGATTAAAAGGCAACATTCAAAATGAAGTGGAAATAGATCCACCCACACTGGAAAAAAGAGTATTATAAACCTTTGAGTGCTGTTCATAAAATCACTAAACAGCAAACACACCATAAAAAAAAAAGAAAAAAACCAACAAAAATGCAGAAAATGGAATACAGTTTGTCTTTATTACTCTGCACTGAACTGTTATTTCACCTATTTACCCTTTGTGTGCTGATGTTTCCTAATATACTTACTAGTCCCTAGACACGTTCATCTTGATGGAGGTCAGCATCAAGACCCTGCCACAACCCTGGTGAGCCTCTTCCCATCTATCAAAGTGAGAGCTTTACACCAGTGGCAGAGTCCCAGCCTGAGGACACCTGTTGGGAGAGTAAGCAGATGTGGCACGAAGCGCACTACATACCTTGAACTGAAGCTGCAAATTCCCTGTTGCAGGCGAGACGACCCCTGCTGGCTCTAGGGCAAAAAAAAAAATATCTCTCCCTATCCCATTCACCAGGAAAGTGGCAGACAAAAGAACGAGCAATAAATTACCTCAACCATCCCAGAGACTACTTTAATCCTTACCAGGGTCTGGGCCAGTCTAAATCTAATCCTGGCTCCAAGAAGCTGTGTAAAGCCTTTCCTTGATCACATCTGCAGAAGGCTATTCCTTCAAAAGGAACAACAAGCTTCTGGACACTCAGTCCCTGCTTCAGCAGTAGTAACAAGGTGCTTGCAAAGGACAGTCCACATGGCTGCAGCCCCAAAAAATGACTTGTTGCTACTGTCACCAAGGGTCTTCCTGGCGCAGTGCACCTGCCATCCCTTCCATGTACTTGCTGCAGACAGAGCTAGCTTGAAGCCAGGACTCCGCCTGGTGTCTGCCAGTCGGACCATGCTGTCCTGTACCACTCACTGAGGGACATCGGAGAGATCTCGCCTACAGCATCTGGTACATTGCAGAAATCATCAGGAGTGGGACAGTGGCTTGTGTGACAGAATGACATGTGGCTCTGCAAATACATGTACAACAGGATCTCCTTCCCAGCCCTCTCCTGCTGTATCAGTGGGGATGTCTGTGCATACCACTGCTCCCATCTATATGGGAAAAGAGTTCCTAAGAAGAGTAATGAATTTCTGTCCCTATCTGCATCAAGTTCAGATAAGTGCACGCCTTCTGATCATGGTCAGGAAGCAGGTAGAGAAATGAATAACCTCAGAGATGCTACTCATGATGCAGGGAATATTAAAGAGCAAACAATGAAAACTGGATGAAAGCTACTGGCTGAGCATTTTTCTGAGGCAGAAGGTAAATTACAAAAGATAAAATTGGTGGCTGAGGCAAAACATGCATTTTATTGATTGCAAAATTACCGCTGTTGTCACAGTCCCCAGTTTTTCCTTCTGACATTCATAACAACAGATAATCTGGATTAACCAGTTACAAACAACTCTACAACATTAAGACAAAAGAAACTGAAAATTACAAATTTAGCAAATGTCCTTGTTTAAAAGAATATGCAAAACCCAGTGGCTGCTTGTAACAGAAGTTACCTTCCTGGTAAGTGGAAAAGAACCCTTTGGAAGATGCACTGAAAGTGCACCAAGAGGAGAATGCGGAGTTGAAAAGGCCAGGGAAGCTAAGGTGTTAATGGTCTTCAAGACACTGAGAGACATAAAGAGGGTATGGGAAGATGACCAGTTGTGAGGCTTGGCTAGGAAGAAGGTGTCAGAGCGTGTGCGAAGTCAGTTTCAGCAGAAGGGAAAGCAGCTGGCGAGGTCATGGACTCTGGAGGGAGGAAACATCACAGCTAGTGAGGCAGCAAGTGGAAATAAGTAGTAGAGGTGCTTGAAGAGAAGAGGTGATCTTGATCTTTTTAAGAGGAGAAACTGTGGTATGCTAGATATAGACGATTGCTAAATGAAAGGAGTATGTGTACCAAGAGAATACTGAAAACAACAAAAACCAGTCAGGAGCTAGGATGGGTCACCAGGGATAGGAAGTGTGAGCAGGTGCATTTTTAAATCTGTGAGCAAGCTGGAGGAGTGAACTGAAGGCAGGAAAGATAGATGCCTTTACTAGTTGGGCAGTGGAAGGAAATTCACTTGTCAGAAACTGGCATGGTCTTCTACTTATTAGGTATGCTTCTGAAATTACCTACTCCACTGTGAAAATATGTTTTAGAGTTTCACTTTATTTTAGAATGCTGATGATGCTATGAATAATTTGCTCCTCTCCTCAAAATGGAAAGAGACTTGCTCTGAAGATCTTTTATACCCAAGCACTGAAAAGTGGAGTCAGGCTGCATTCACGTGTTTTTGCCATGACTAAGAATGTCTGAAATAAGACATCCATATCTCTCCATCTGTCAAATATTTTCATTTGCAATTTTCTTTTTTTTCTCTTCTTTTAAGCTTGTGCTTGCAAATGGATCATGTGGTATAGTTAGGTGGCTCTTACCACAGTCATCTTATTTTAATGAGTTTTTAATAGCTTGTCAAGTCTTGACTATTATGCTGGAAATAAGTCACAACCATGTTCTTTGATACTTTCTGCTTAGGTTTTGTCTGTGTTGAAGGTGGGCCTTTCAGTGAGACAGAAAATACTTTACAGCTCAGGGAATCTGATTTGAAACACGTATCATAACCTCATAGCAGCTAGAAAGAGAAATGCTGCAGTTAATTTATTATGCTACCGATTTCTTATTAACAAAATAGCCTCTGTGAATTAAAAAAAAAAAAAAATAGTTCAGTGAACAGAGAAACTGGTCTTTGCAAGCAGTCATGACAGTCTTGCTAACGACTATAGATTTCTCTCACAGTAGGAAAGTCATCAATCAGAAAGGGAAAGGCCAAGTTATATTGAGCTCTGTTCTCTAGAGGTCACTCCTCACAATCACAGAGTAGAAACCTTTCAAAGCTGCCTTCCTTTCTGCACTAGAAATTCAAGCTGATTAGTTATAATATATGATGCCATCTAGGTTGGATATCTGTGTAAAAGGAATGGTCTTTTAAAGCAGGATCCCTAGAGAAAAAAAATGAAGGTATTCTGGTCTTTTGATCTCGGCAAGCTTCCTCATTCTGATTGGGGTAGACACCATCTTCTGATGTGGTTACAGAGTGCTTGAAGCAGAATTTCTACCAAGGCTTGTAGAAAATAGCATGAATCATACCAGACACTATTTACAAAACTTGGGAGTACAGCAGACGTGTACTGCACTTTCTTACGCTTCTATTCTCATAGAAACGTTGTTTGGAAGGGATTTCTGGAGGTCATAAAGTCTAGCCTCCTACCTGAAGCAGGACTAGGCCCAGTCTAGATAAGACCAGGTGTGGCTTCTTCTATAGCCTTATAAACACATGCATCTGATTATATTACTTAGGTCAGTGATGCTCAGCACTGTATCACAGCCATTTAGTAAAATGCACTTTTTTTTTTTTCCTTGGAGTGCAGAGCCTTAAGCACTTGACAGGAGATAGAAATATTATCAAATCTGAAGCATTATCAAATGTGTGCGAGAGTTGCTAGGGTAGCTGTCTGCATTTATTTTCAAGACTTCACTTGCTCTTACCACAGATATTTCTTTGCCTATTAGCGATGTTGAAAGTCACATCACTTTTGATGAAAATTTCCCTATATTAGGAAACGTTTCCTTTTTTGGTTCTGGTAAAGACAACAGACATGACCTAATTCCTGATGAGGATAATGAAAATAGTGTCATTGCTCTTATACAGAGTTAGAGAGAACTTTCTGTGAGCATTTATATTGCTGACAAACAGTTGTCCTGCATGTGGCAAGGTTGCTCCTCAGATCTTTGTTTTGGGGGGGATATGTCTTTCTGGATGGTAGGGTAGGCAGGATTTGGGGGCAGGGAGAAGGTTATATAAAAAATAAATCACAATGAAAGAAGAAAAAAAATTATTTCATGTTCTTACTGAAGACTAGAAGAGATTATTTCCTTGAGAAAGAATAGGTGAAAGAAGGTAATCTCGTTTAGGAAGCACAGGACAATGCAGTGTCTCCAGCAGGATTTTTACAGGACCAATAACATTCTCTGCAGCTTAGAAAAGAAGGAGGAAAAAAGCTATCCCCCTGTCTCAGTCCTTGCTGGTGTCTCTCCAATGCTGCATGGTTTGCAGTTAGTAGACCAACAAAAACTTGCAAATTAAAAATTCATGCTGAAATATGTTTCACGACCTAACACTGAAAGAAAAGGACATTACTGATGAAATGTTTTAACTGGGCATTGTACAACATAAGTTGCTCCTCTTTCATGCTCTAGGACATAGTTCAACTTTTTAAAAGGTTAAAAAACCCAATGAGAGCCCCAATTCTTCCCTACTACCACCCAGTATATTGCAGGTCCAAGTTCTGTCACAAAACATACATAATACTTTCTTATGTATAAACACAAGCCTTGAAAGGTAGTAATACAGAAAATAAATCCTGCAGTGGATGGTGTGCTTGGATAATTCTCACAAATTCAGAGCTATAGATGGGCTGGGAAGGGAACACAGTGGAGTCGGCTATGAGGTATCAGGGAGCAGAATTTTCCAGGTAAGTAAATTTCTGTTTTTATTAGCTCTACCTACACAATCACTGTTGCTAGATCACCATGCTGTTGTTTCCATTGTGCATTTAGATGTATGGAAACACAGCACACATTTTGCTGAGAAACACAGTGACTTGCATTTCTGATCAAATTTTCTGGAGAAGCACCTATGAAGATAGAGGCTGCAGTTTTTGTAAACCATCAGAAAGATCTCAATATTCCAGATGTCTTCATACACAATCTATTTAGTAAACTACTCAGTACTTTAAAAATGCAGAAACTGATATAGCCTGAGAACTGATGAATAGTGCATTACCACTAAGTATCACAGAAGAAGAGAATAACATTATAATTTCTTTTAGATCCTTCCGTGCCCCTAAATTTGCATGTTCTTTCTTTTGTTCCATGCACTGAAGCATAGAGATTACAATAACTGTTTGCTAATCTTTTCAGAAAACAATCTTCACTAGCTACAGCAAAATGGATGAAAGAAACAGATTATTTAAATGTGCAACTGAAAAGAAAGCATTCTGAAGTGAAGATGTATTTTGGATATTAAAAAAAAATGATTTGTCAAAATTTCTCGGACTGTATCACCATTCCAGATTAGAAATGTATGCTGTGTGCTTACAGAGGCAGAGATGTTTAAGTGTTTTGTCTTTCATCTCCCACACTTCTTCGTAATTAAGGTCCTTTGCTCAAGAGTGAGAACAAAGACCTGGTGATGCAATTCTCTCTTCCACAGGTGAAATTCCCACTTTTCTAAAAATTAAGGTAAAGATTTGATGGGTTTCAGGGATTGCATCTATGCTGTAGGGTATAACCAGCTCTGTGCAACACCTTCTGTGACACTCACCCTGGCTCAGGTTGTGCTGTGCTCTAAGGACAATGTCCCTCACTCCGATGGGGTGCAGCAGTGTAACCTCTGCTTGGACTTCTAAGGGAATTGTTAAGACATAAAGGAACTGTGTGACTCTCTGCAGAGCCATAAGAAAGATAAAATTTCAAACAGGTAGGGTTGGTAAGAAGATGACCATGAGTAGTTCAAGAATTCAAGCAAAAAACCCCACTAGAATAGGGAGGTATGAAATGCTAAAGGAGAAAAAAACAAAGTTGGTGGAAGATGGCAACTCATTAACATCAAGGATTTGTTTCTGGGAGAAGTGGAGCCTGACCATCCTCCTGAGCGATGCCTGCCAGACCAGCAGAAAGCCCCTGGGACTCCTACTGGAGGTGGTGAGCATACTAATGCTTAGCCTAGTAGCTCATTAAATCTCAGCTATCTTTTGTTCAGATTTGGTAATAAATAATTTGGTAATAAAGAAATATATGCATTTAAGCTGTATATGTACATGCAGAATCTTTTTGTGTGAACTAAAGGAATTTGAATAAAGTGGCCCAAGGAAGGAGGTCTATAAAGACATGAAAACTCTCAGCATTCACTATGGTCCTGCTCCTTGGTTGTCCTGTTCAGCCTGTATGAAAATGTAGGAGGAGGGTTCGGTCGTCTTTGGGTCAATGCTGAGTTGTCATGCAGTTGAAACAAGCACCTGAACCCAGAAACGGTATTCCCAATCTTTCAGGTTAGACATAGCCTATGGCAAAAAGATAGTAGTGTCATGTTTCAACAGTCTCTCCATCCTGAAATACCTCGTACGATTGCTTGCTAGTGAAACTGTGTTTCACTCTCACAAATCGCAGGTAAATAGTCCTCTGCTGTGATCAAAATGGTTCCGGTCTCAGCTGCAGTAAAGCTATGAGATACTTAACTTGACTAGGATGTTGGATAATAATCTATTATTTTAACATTATAATCTATAATGGTAATGTATTATTTCAATATTACATCTTGACGGATGCATTTCTCTCTCCTTGTGCTTTCTCTGCCATTAACTGTGAATGAACTGTTAAAACCTTTGGAATACGTCCCCATTACTGCACATTTATTATTTAACAGATAAGATTCATTGCCTCCTATTCAAATAGCAATGAGACAAAATAACAGTTAAATGGAATTAGAAAAGTTTAGAGTTTTAAAGTTGAGGTCCTAACTGGCTTTTTAGAAAGTCTGAGAAGCTGGTCTTGCCCACTCATTTTTTTGAGTTTAACAAAACAAAAGCAACCTGAACATAATCAGGTAAATGTTTTACCCTACAGGTAAATGTTTTAATAGAAAGAGGCCTGAGCCTTCCCATGGTGTTGCTAAAGGTCCCTTCAAAAAAGGCTGAGGAAAGATATGAAAGCCAATTACTGGATATCTGATAATTGTTTAAACACACACAAGGAAAGCATTTTATTCTCTCTAGTATACCGGCATTGAATTTCTGCCTGTGAAATAGGTGACTACATTCTTAATATTACAGGAACAGTCAGGGTCCAGAGGAGCACTGTGAAGAATATGCACAATGAACTTTGAGGAATTAGTCCCTAGTGACAGAAGACTACTTTTTGGCAGTCTTTAGCACCATTCCTACTCCACTTCATTATAAAATGCCCTCTGAGGAGCCATACAAATTTTGATATTTAAAACTCTTGGGAAATACAAAATGTTAAATACTGGCACATATTGAAAACTGATTACTGTCAAACACATGTCCAAAAGAAATTATATGAAAGAATGAACTATTTTGAAAATGTTCCAGTTACGTATGTGGTAACCAGTATTGGCCATGACCTCTACCCTTAGTTTTTCTTATTGTGCCTAGTCTGCATTTCACGTACTATAGATGACTGTCATGAAGAATGCAGTTAGTGCTTTAAATGATGCTATTTTCAAAGTTACCTGCAGTAGCAATTTTAATATCTGTAATTACAGGAGACTCTTGGTCTTTTTATATAAGATATGAACATCCCTGAAACTTAATTCTTCCGTTGCTTAGGCTGGAAGTGGTCAGCTGTTCTGTAAAACACATTGTCGAGTTTTGTTCTCAGTAATGGCAGACTCAGTCCATCTGGTACTTGGAAAATCAAGTTGTGACCTATAAAGCTTATAAAAGTGTCCCCATCCCTGATAGAGTTGTGATGATTTTGAAGCTACTTACTCACTTTGGTAACTCCCTTATGCTGAGGATCATTACCATCTACTGTCTCTAGAGAAATCATGGAGGGTACTGACTTGTACAGCTGTAGCTAACACCATTAGTGCTATAAATAAAATGATTTAAAGGGATACAACCTGTTCTGGTAGCAGCTGTTTCAGTTGAAAGAGACATGATAACTCCAGCAACCCTCATGTTTCATTTCAAATTGCAGCAGGAGAGTGTGAGTTTGCAAGAATAAATGAAATTACTATAGAGGAAGGTTTACTCTGGCTTGACTTTTGATAAACAGCTCAGAAAGTAATACAAAAAAGCTGATTCCCTTTCAATCTGAAACAGTGAATCCACAGATTCAGGATTTGGGAGAACTTCGTATCACTTTGGAAAAAAATTGAGAATCCTGTAAGAAGTTGACTTCTAGAGAATTTTTTTTTAGTTGCAGAGTCATTATGCTCGATTATGGTGGCTTAACAGGTTTATCATGACCAAACAGACACTACCTACCAATTTATCTTTAAAAACCTCTTAATTTCAGTGGTCTTTACGCACGGAGTGTCTATATACTCTTGAAAAAAGTTACCGAAGCTCATCTTACATGAACAAGTTTAAGCTCTGGTAACTGATGGAGAATCAGCCCATAAATAAAAGTAAAAGATATATTCCTGCACATCATCGCTGTCAGTACCCTATCATATCCAATACATAAAACAGCAGATAATAGCCTTGCTTGGTGCTAAGTAAATCATAATGTGATATACCGCCCACTGAAGTAATGTGAGAGACTTTACTGACTTTCACAGCCTTGAGGTCAGAATCTTACTTAACAATCTAATAGTTATCTAAATAGTATAATGATAAACGTACTGGCATCATGACTAGAAAATATTACCAAAAGAAAGATTACAAGCTTAAATTAGACAGATGAGTCCTCTCCGATATTTGAAAATTGACCAGTTTTTAAATTAGTGCTCTGTTTTACTAAATTGAAGTTCCTTTTTAATGGGAAATATTTGATATTGAGCCAGGGGAAATTGTGCAGCTATTCCTTTTGCATATCTGGACATCTACCTGAAAGCTATTACTGTGGGTATTTACAACTGGGACAGAAAAAAACCCGAACAAATAAAGCATAAAATTAATACAGTCGAAGGAACAGTAACAAGCAAAAATATTAAACGGATGGTTATTCTTTTCTAATGAATAGCTGCTAAATACATTGTGCAGGGAAAGTCACCCCAAAGAATTAACCCCTCAAGCATGTTGTTTTATACTCCCACTTAGAATCATAGAATCTTCTAGGTCGGAAGGGACCTTTAAGACTATTGAGTCCAACCATTCATTTACTTTGCAAACATTTTGTTAACTATGTGCTGACTAAATAACTAAATAACTCCTGCATTAAGATCATTAAAGCAGTTCTGTTGGTACAGCCTAACCTTGCAGTCTTCTTATCAAAATACGTCTGTGGCAAACCAGCCTTGAGATCTAACCCACATACAGCCCAGCCAAGCAAGCAATCTTATCTTTTCACAACCCCCCTGCCCCCAGAAAGCTCTATTAGTCCACCTTGATCATCCTATCTGTAATATGCATACCCAGAAGACCCAAGTAACTAGACTTCACACCCATAGCATAGCCAACCATATACCCTTTCAGCTTTACTGGTAACATTTAGTGTCACTTTTCAAAGGCCGAATTAAATCAGGTGTCTGTCCGACTTCCACAGGCAATGTATCATCTGAGCTATCTCCTACCTTTGAGGGACAAACAATAACTCTCAGCTAATTACTCTCTGTTCTAACACCTCTGAATCACAGCTAATGGCAAATGAATTGATGGAAAAATACAGGATTTAAGGGACAGGACATAGCTTCCCAATTAGCCATCCAATGCCACTTTAAATGCCTCAGGTACCCTACTTGGCATACAGCTGCCGCCACAGAAGGACCTAGGTCTCCCATATGTTGTATGCCATACCTGCCAGCTCCTTGCAGATGTCTTAGACACTCAAGGGAATCTGAAGTGTCCCTGGGTACCTCAGTTTAGCCAGTCACTTAACTTTGATATAGAAAAATCACAAACAAGTGGGCAAAGCACCTTTCTAATTTAATGCTTACAGGTGTTACTGTTTGTGGCCATCAACTAGGTTTTAATAGTAAACTCCTCATAATTTAGTACACATTTTCAGAGTGCTGTGTGAGGTGTTGGTTGTGAAATCTATCATAACTGATTTCATTGTGTGTTTAATCCCCCACACAGTGTTTTGAAACTATATGGGCTGACATTTCATGGTACAATAACTCCAAAAAATCCAACATGTTTTATGGTTTAGCTGCCACTATTCTGGCAGAGCAATGACTGGAAAATAAAAGAAAAGGAATTTCACATTTTAGGGATGCAGAGCTGGTTTCTAGGAAGATACATCAGAAATCTATCCAATTCCTAAGCTATGATTGTAGGCTAGAAATTAGGATAAATATATGTATAGACATATAGAATTTGTTTCTCCATTTCTTATTATCTTCAGTGGGACTTATGCTTGAATAAAGGGTAATCATGTACAGACATTATTAATCTCACTGAAGTCAATCTTCCTGTATGCAAACAGCACAGGTGGACTGGGACATCAGGCAGTGGCTCCATATGAAGCATGGCTAAACTGGCTGGGTCTCATCTGTGCAAGAGAGAAAGGTGAAAAAGGTGCACGTGATAAGAGGTCACTCCAAAACTGAGGGAAATCCAATGGAACTTGCGAGAAACTTGACTTGAGAATCTTTGTGGAGTCACAACACCATTTGCTCCCAGATGTGTGTGGCAGGGACACCGTGCGTACAAGACTCACAGGGACTGCTCGGGTACCCCTCCCTGTCACTGCTGCTGCCCCGGAAGCTCGTATGGAATTCTACCACAGCACAAAGGTCTCATAGTCATAACTATATCAAAATTATTTTTGTATTGCTGTTTGTCTATGAGCCAGTGTGGAATGCGTACATTTGATCAGAGAATTTGAATTCTCATTCAGTTGGATAAGATAACATGGATAAACAAAATGGGATTGGAGCTGCTGTCTTATGATTGCATACATTCCTGTTACAGGCCAGTCAGAAAGGAGATTTTCTTCTTCCTTACCCTTATCACCCCAGTAAGTCTCCCAAAACAAACATTGCCTTTCCCACATCACATCTGGTTGTTTTTTCTTCATTTTGTTTAAACTGTTTTTGTTGTCAATAGGAGCAAGAATGTAATTTAGTTCACATGCACAGCTTATTTCCACTTCACCAAACAAATGATGTCCAAGCACTGCATGAGAAGCCTCTGATTAAAACTCATACAGTTAACATCTATAACATACCATAAGTTATTAACAATAAGCTTTCAGGATTCAGAATAAAGCGACACTGAAACAACCTGAGTGTTTTCACCAGAAAGCCACGCTATCAGGGCCTCAGACAGTGGAGAATATGGTGCACTTGGTTCATGCTTTGAACCCAACAGAGCAGAAGGTTCAGGTGAAAATGATGGGGAAAGTCAATGATTTCAAAGTACACCACTGCTTTTTTTCCTTTGTAGGGGCTACCTGATCTTTTTAAGAATTTAAAGCACAGAATTGTCTTCATCAATCCAAAATTGCTTATATTTCCATAAGTTTACATCATGTCTTGCATTTCTCATACAAATTCGTGTTCACTTGTGAATCAAGTTACTCTGTTATCAATGAAATCAGTTCTGTTGAATTCAGTGGGATGCCTCTTGTACCAAGAGACAGTTCTGACTCGCCTGCTGCCAAACATAGGCAGAAACTGACCTTTTAATTACCTCTGTGAGCTTCTGTTTTATATATCTACAATAATGGTAATATATAATAGGAGCCAGTTTTGGCAAATCCTTTACATTGTTGGCATTACATGATTGCTTACAACAAGCAAGTTTATGAAATGGTGGGTGTGGCAAAGCAGAAGTCTTATTCAAGCCTTGTTAAAATAACAATTCTGCAGCCAAAATCCAATTTTCACTCCTTTCTTTGAACTTTCTTTTCTTTTTTTTCTTTGTAAAAAAGTTACTTAATACAATTTTTGCAAGTAAAAGTTGCATTCGTCAACAAAAGGAAGGGGCAAATTTACCAGAAATATTTTTCCATTATTTCCCACTATAACTGGAAGATCCTCTTTTGTTTAACAGCTGCTAGAGATTGTTGTCAGTAACATATGTAAGTGGGGTTTTCTTCTGGTTAATTTAATGGCATGTAGTAAGATTTTAAGGCATACAGCTTCCTTCCTCTCATTCCCCATGCTGATTTTAACACAGTCAGCAGACATACAAACAGCTTTTTCTGCTTTAACATTTTTTAATCAAAATGTATTTATGAAACAATTATAGGAAAATCTGGTTTATGCCCTAAATTTTGCCCAGTAGCAAGGCTCTGCTCCCTGTGTAGAGCACAGGGAACAGAGGTGCTGAGTGCCCCTGGGTCACCTTTGTGATAACGCTTAGTCTGTCCCAATAGAAAACTAACAAAATGATTAACAGGGAAGAGACTGCTCCCTCTTCACTCCTGGAATGGACTTCAGAGAGGGGTACATGAGCTGAAAGCTGGAGACAGAAGACTCCTTGCTTTAACTTCAGTGTCAATCAAGAGGGAAGGGGCACTAACCAATTCTGATTAAGCCTCAAGTTCTTTATAGGCTCTGAATAAATCACAGGAAAAAGCATTTGATGCTGTAAGCTTGCTGAGAAAGTTTAATCGTGAGCTATGCACAGCCGTTTCAGGAACATACCACTCCCAGCTACCTGTATTTGCTATACCTCCTATATTAAAACCACACCCAGACCTACCATAAGTGACTGTCTTTTCCATCGGCATCCCAGCAGGCTCTGCTGGACCCGCCCTTCCCAGCACCCTGGTGCCCCAGCTGCTGGGCACTGTCTGCTGCCAGTGCCACTGCAATCCGAGAGAAGACGACTTGTCACAGCAGCCAGCTGCTTGGGCTTGAAGCTCTACGCCAAAGCAGCACATCTCCAGCAGAGTCATGAACCTCAAGAACAAGAAGAGGCAGCACATAGCTGCTCCCCTTGCAACATCATGAAGCCAGACCTTAAGACCAGCAGTGTTTCTCATTTTGTCTCATAGGTTTTTTTTAATTATCCTCTTGCCCAAACACACCATGCAGAAAGGGGTCCAGCATCACAGAGGGTCCTAAATTCATTGAGAAAAGGGGTTTTTGGTTCTATGTTGAAGCAGGGGCCCTCCCTCCTTCTCGCATGCCCACTCACAGTGATTAATACTGCTGTGTCTCTTTGCCCACACATCAGCCCAACACAGCTGCTATATGTGCCTGCTACTTCTTAAAAGCTGCCTTAGTCAGGTCAGCATGTTAAACTAGCCTCAACTCAGAAGTTTTTCATTTTCTTTTCACAGGCAAGGGGCAGAAGGAAGAGGAAGAGTACCATAGCTTTCTGCCCTGGAAAAAGAGTAAAGCAAATGCTGTCTGCTTTTCTCCTTATCATCCATCAGGGTAAGGCTAATCAGGTTGCTGAAGAGATGCTTTCCTAAGCAGCTGTAACAGAGAGTCTGCAACCCTGGAGATACAGTCAGCCAGGCAGCCATGAGAGTCTTCCTCCACGTGGGCCTAAAATCTCTGAGTACATTTGTATACCGCCCCTCATCACATCAACAGCTCCAGCTGACATCCTCTCCCTCTGGCAATTTCACAGGAGTTGGCAACATTCCCTGTGCCTTCAGCTACAGTTACCCCTAGTTCAGTTGCTGTTTGCATAAAAGAAGGTGTCTGGAATGGAATTTCTGGAGGTCTCAGGCTATGAGTATGCTTCACCTATGTGAAGTCCCTAAAACTGGCTATCTGAAAAACAAACTTGAAGCTCAGGTTGAGGGCAGAGACAGTGGGGTTGCAACTATGGCAATTTGGACCTAACATTAAATTGCTTCTGGATTTCAGCAGATAAACACACATAGCACTGCACTGAACGAAGCTGGCTGGAAGTTTGAGGTAACTCTGACTCAGGTATGTTCACTTCACTGCAAAGATAGTGATGCTCTGGTACTCTTGAGTTGGAGGTGGTGGGAAAACCTGCAATACAAAACTCACACCTGATGGAAATATACCTGTGCCTTGTGAAAGCTAGTAGAGCTAAAAGTTCATGCCTTTTGGTCTGGAAGCCCTTGTGATATCAGCTATGAGAGGAACAACTCTGTGTATGCAGCAGACACGTGAAGATCTAAGCATGGCTGTGCCCAGGGCTAGACAAAGTGGCTGACTTAGCGGTTCTGGAGGTCTGCTGGAGTGGGCTTGAGAAAATATCCCAAGCCCAGAGAAAGCTACTGTTGAGATTCCTTCTTCCTCCACAGGAGCTAGTGAAACAACGAAACTCCTATTATGTTTAAATGCCCTGCAGTTTTTTGACAGACCTGCTGCTTATAATAGGTAATATAATGCATACAATGACATTTCATTCACAGCTCCCAACTACTTTATTATCCTCAAAGACAGCTGATAAAATCCAGACAGGGGAAGATAAGGTTACTCTGCCTGTGGCCAGCTAGCGATGGATGCGGCTGAGATGATAGTAACTGTGTCTGCTGGTTCATGAGCATTATCCTCTGTCAGTGATTGTGATGCCTTCCAAGCTAACTGGGGTTATTAAAATTAGAGGTGTGTAAGAGGAGTAAATGATAACTTCTCTAGTTAATATGACTGAAAAACAGTGTGCTTGGAAGCCTCTATTCTCAGGTGAGGACCATCAGTGAAATCCTATTTACTGCAGAGAGTGTATTGAAAGAAATCACCTGAGGATCCAGTCCCCACTCATTAATTTTCCCTTTTAATTTTATCTGTAGACCGCATTAATTTTTAATTGCTAACATAATTTCCTTGGTTGTTTTTGAGGTGATGAATTAGATGTGACCAATCCTTACTTGTTGCAAGGGCTAATGTTCCTGGGTTTTGGCCCTTAATAAAATTATTCAATAATAATGTAATTGCTCATGGAGCCACCATCTATTATGTATTTCCTGTTTTTAAAAAAACCCAAAACTTCTTTGGCTTAGTATACAGGAAAGAGCCAGGTTATGAGTTACAAGAGGTGTCTTTCAGATTAAAATTACATTTACTTCTTAAAGCTAACACAGTCTGACTTCTGAGCTAAATCAGAACCTTTTAAAGGCACTCATGTATTAAGCCAAATCCTACCCCTCTCCACCAGTGACCTATGAATGCACGAGCAGGATTCCTGTACCTCCTCCAGTAATGACACACTCTATGTTTTCACTGGGGTTAGGGCTAGAGTTTGCTGTCTTTCCCCTTGCCCTGTAAGTTACTGGGGTCTGTTATCATGGTTGCCTTCACACAATGTTAGCATACACATCTGTATTCCTCCTTCTGCTCCCCAGTATCATGAGTATCAGACAGCTGCTCTAGCCAGGTAGGACCCAAGTAACCCATTAAGTAAATACTTTTGTCGTGTCAGAGAAAGAGTAGCATGGGTTAGCGTTCCACTTGGGTTTCTGGAGCTTCCTGCAATAATGATGTTATTTTGTCTCAGCAAGTAGATTTTCAGTGGATCCCAAGCGGAGATTTTGCCACTGTTAATATGATGAACAAGGAGTGCTAAACCTGGCTTGTGAAATGAAATGTAGCTGCTGTTATACCCAAATATGTGCAGTTCCAAGGGACCTTGTGCAAAACATGCAGAAAACGATGATGCTCTGGCTTCATTTGTGGTATTAACTAAAATGCTTGAATAAAACTTGCCTACTTGTGCAATCCTGTGCAATTTCATCTCTTGAGTACAATACAGCAGTACTGTTAAAGGCATAATCCACTCCCAGTGAATGAAGAAAACTTCTGGACAGGTCTTGTGTGGTGTAAATCCCAGAGTTGTAAAAACATTTTTCCAGCATTGAGACTCTCAGGATATTGGCCTTTACTTGATCTTATTTCATACACTCTGGAGGAAGAAAAAGTTTAAAGAAAATGTATTTCAGTTGTGAGGTAAGAGGGAGACTAGGCTGATTCATGCCAATTTATGTGACTTTTTTTTGCATAGTCTTCTATGGATAACTTCTCTCATGAGTCTTAGTTTTTTGATTGTTTTTCACCCATGCTTGCTGTTTTTTAAAAAGTCTTAATTCCACTGACCTATTTTAATAGACTTTTCTATCTCCCACTACTTATGTATTCCAAAGAACCTAAGAGATGTTTCTGATTGATAGAAAAACATTTTATCTGGGAGTAATGACTGTAGTTCCATCTGTCCAGTTTGGGTGTGAAAGACATGTCCTTAAGAGTTGTTGAGGTTCCTATTTGATATTTGAAGCAGTTGTAGATTGACAGAAATCGTAGACATTTGCAGGAGAAAGGCACATTTTATGCAAAACCATGAAAACAGCCTTTCCAGTACAGAGGACCAGCCACTTATTTTGAATGCATGGTATCCTCTTGAAGAAGTTTTCTATATCACCAGATATGATATGTTGTTTACTTAAACAGTTTCAATTAATATCCTGGAAGGTAGCGCTGCAGGGATTGTGGTTGTAATGCTTTACCAAGGAAGAAAAAGCGTAGGAAGAAACGAGGTAGTTGTTCTTGACCATTTTCCTGCTTTAGGCTACTATTTTTTGCTATATACACTTCTCATTACTCATTTAATAACAGTAGCATCAGAAAAAAAAAAAATCTTGTATTTTGTGTTCCTTTCAATCACGTTCCTATTTATTCCCCATTTCCCTGACTAGTCATCCCACTTTATGCATGAAAAGGTGTTCAGCTGCTGACAGGAATCAGCAATGCGTTGTGTTGCTAGGGCAGCTCTGTGCAGCTCTGACCTGCTCTCTTTTTCTAAAGATAGCCCAGTGTTGATATCAAAATCCATTGCCTGTTATTTTAAAATGTCATTCACAATATCTGCGTTCTGAATATTTATATTCTGAATATTTTCTCCTGTTGATTTAATTGCCGCAAAATGACTGTTTGCCCTTTGCTTCTGTCATGCTGGCTTAATTAAACTTCTGTTAAAAGATGCATCTGGATTTGAGCAGAAAATCAGCCAATCGACTGGAACAAGCACCTGTGCTGACTTACGTTTTCTGACAGCAAAACCTGGACTTTACCAAAAGAAGAATTTAATCTACATTTAATCACAAACTCGGCAAATACTGAAATGCCAATCAAGAAACAGTCTTTTTGTGTTCTGCAACAAATGCACTATATTTGTGTATAATTGGATTCATCCTGCTGAGTTGCTACTGTTGGAAGCTCTCACGGAAGGTAAAACTTATCCAGTGTTGATCTGTAGTACTAAAGCAGTCCCAGTGTTGACAGAGGAAATTATCTTTCACAAAGGCAAAGTGAGTTCCCTCAATCTAAATAAATTCATGTGATGCTGCACAGACCTCCTCCCTTCTCTATTGCTAAACACGAATAAATATTCCCTTGTCAGATGACTTTATCGCCTGATAGTACTTCAAAATGAATAACTTTTGCACCCCAAGTCACCCAGCTTATAAGACTAGGGGAGCAGATTTTTACATATGGCATGGGTTTAGTTTGTTGGAAGTACAAATAATTGTAATAATAAATGGCTCTGACCCTTCAGCTACAGAAGCAACAAGAACAACCACAGCAAAGGAAAATAAGAGCAGCAGAAAGGAAATATTATTTGTAAGCATTGAAAATGCTTGAGAATGTTGAAAAATGACAACCCAATGCTGAATGATATTAAAATAATTCAGAGTGAGACTTTTTTCCTTTCATTGACCTAGAAGATTAGTTATCATTTAATAACAAATTATATGTAAAAAACTCTATGTACTACTTTTACAATGGTTCCCACCTGTTTCTATTGTATTATGCGCAAGTACTGAAATCCTTTCCCATAGATTTTGAACCAACATTTTCATCACTATCCTTTATTCCAGCCTGTCTCCTGATCATGATGTTTCTTGGGCGACAAGGGCTGGAGACATCATTCCATACTAACTGTCTTCAAGAACAGATAGTTTCTCTTCAGTAGCAGTCACCAGATTTATGTTTTGAAAGACGGACAGATCAGAAATATATATTTGAGTGACTTAGGCCAAACAGTTTAGACCAATCTCACTTCTCGTGGTCAGATTAGCCAGATGTTCTCAGACTAGGTTGTGATTCACATAAAAGACATCAGAGGCAAGGCTTCATGCAGGTATTGTGTTTTTCTTAACCCTCAGTGGCTACAGGACTCGGGAGGCGAAAAATCTTGTTTTTATGGCTCCATTTTGTCTGATATAAAACAAAGAGTTGGATGCAGTTTTCTTAGAAATTAGCAAAATTCTGCAATCACCAGGGACTGTTGTGCTAAGAGGAGGCAATCACAATGTTTTCTGCTGCAGATTGTTAACTTTCCATTAGTGATTGAATATGCATTGAATCAGATTTAAAAACAAAAAAAAAAGAGAGTCTGCAAGGAAGAGACTGAGTCTGTAGACCGCAGAGTCATGTTCAAGCCTCTGACTAAATGAATGTCCAATTATTTGCACAAAGTAAACAACTCCAATAAAAACAACTGAGAAAACATTTATTCTCACTGGCCCAAAAGCGTAGGTGTAAAGATGTTCTGCTGGTATGGGGTAGGGGGGCTATGGCTAGTCTTGAGGCTAACTTAAGAAAAGCGAGGGCTGAAAGGATGCTTTCCATCTCCAAAAAGAGTGTCTTAATCAGTATGTCTAATTTCCATACTGAAAGCACTTGACATGTCCTCTCATAAAATCGTCTAGGTTGGAAGGAACCTTTAAGATCATCGAGTCCAACCATTAACCTAACACTGCCCAAACCATCACTAAACCTTGTCCCTGTGCACCATGTGCCACAATTTATGGTCAAGAATCCTCACCAGATGCTTCTCCCTCTCTTTATGTTGCTGTATCTGCTTGCTCTTGAGGCCCACATGAACTTCCATGGCTCCCATGACTCCAGTTCATAGGATCCCAAATCTCCTCCAACATCATGCAAGGAACCGGAGTACCTTATGCAGGTCTGTTCCAGGGGAAGGGGGACATGGGAGTCACACAGTGCAATGCTAATTCTGTTTGAATTTAGACCTTCTCTCTCCAAGGAGGAATACCTTACTTAGAAAATATTTTGTATTTTTGCAACATGGTATGATAACAGACAGTAATAGTGATTACTGATGAAATAGATACAGAAAGAGAAAAACAACTGTTCCAGCAATAAGCTATCTGAATATTATGGTATATACAAGTAAGGAGACATGGGGAAGTATCTGTTGAATCATTTTGTACACAAAGTAACTATTTCAAAATTATTTTGGATAAAACATGGAAAAAATATATTGCATAAAAGCAAAATTTGATACCTTTAATTTCCTGCTATTTTCAAAGAATCCAGTTTATCAACACTCACTATTATCTGCAACCTTGAACTGGATGCTAAGAAGCCACTTATACAGAGGAGGACTTTTAAAAAATGCATGTGTAAGAAATTACTGTTTCTTTTAAGAACAATCCTTAGTTAGTCTTTCCTTTCCTTATGAGGCTTATTTTTGTTATGCAAGTGAAACACTAATGCTGCCTGGCTTTGAAAGTGTGAAGTTATGGGCATATGCTTATAGAAAGATGATTTTCTGAAAAGTTATTGTAACAAGAAATTCGCAGTTGTCACCATAATAGAAATGCAGTTGACAAATAGAATCAGTTGACAACAAATCTCTGTCTTTTTTTGGCACTACGTTTATAATCCTGTATTTGACAGATAAATGTGAAAAAATATATATGTTTTATACATAAAATCAGCCCAAGCACTGTGTAACTCTATTCTACAAACAATTTGGACCGAAATCTGGAAGAAGGATGAAAACTTGAACTTATCTTCGCCATAAAAACCTCACAGTTATGGTCTGACTCTGAACAAATAAATGGATCCCTGGCGCAAAAATATAGTTAATATATCTCCAGGAGCACGCAGTAGCAAAATGTGGACCTTGGGATAAGTATTTTGCTGTTGCTCATTATCTGACTCACCTGGAAATAGTTTGGTACAAACCCAATTATAATAGAAAACATATGTTTATATGCAGCTTTGTGTATAAGTTATTAGGCACCACTAGAAGTGATGCAGAAGAAAGTTCCTTTAGTGTGTGTTATTTGTGGTCTCATTTGCAAACAGCATGCCTCATGAATAAGTCATGAAGCTGTATTGCAAAGCGGTTTTGAGCATTTATTTGGTGAGATTACTTCAACTATATGCACATGCATATGTCATCACAGGGGCACTAATACAGCATTATGCTTACCAAAGCCAAGAGAAAAGCATACATGCTAAGCAAATATAAAAAATCAAGAGTAACTATTGGAATGACAGTTTGTATTTGAATAAAGATTTTTGACCATTTTTGACCTTTCATGTTTCTGAGCCATTAGTATTCTTTCCACCTGGATTTACTGAATGGAGTGTTCTGTCTCTGTTCCTCATGCAATATCTTAATTTACTGTCAGATGACCCCATTTTCCCATTGTATGTGAAATCTCTGTCACTGTAGGTGAAACCATGGCAGGTAAAATCCCTGCCATGCTATATGATCCTGGGACTTCATCATATATAGGAGGTAAAAACCTGAGTCTCATGAAGTCAAGGGAGAAATTCTGGTTGATTTCAAAGGGATCCAAAGAGCAAATGACTTCAGTGTTTGCTCTAGCAAAGCATACATTCTCAGAACAACTATGGTGATATTTAGGATTTGGGTCCAGAGAAGGGCAACAAAGCTGGTGAGGGGTCTGGAGAACAAGTATTATGAGAAGCATCTGAGGGAGCTGGGGTTGTTTAGCCTGGAGAAAAGGAGGCTGAGGGGAGACCTTATCGCTCTCTACAACTACCTGAAAGGAGGTTGTAGCCAGGTGGGTGCTGGCCTCTTCTCCCAAGTAACAGGCAATAGGACAAGAGGGAATGGCCTCAAGTTGCACCAGGGGAGGTTTAGATTGGATATTAAGAAAAATTTTTACACTGAAAGGGTTATTAAGCATTAGAACAGGCTGCCCAGGGAAGTGGTTGAGTCACCATCCCTGGAGGTATTTAAAAGATGGGTAGACGTAGTGCTTAGAGGTATGGTTTAGTGATGGTTTTTGTTAGTGTTAGGTTGATGGTTGGAGTAGATGATCTGAAAGGTTCCTTCCAACCTAGGCAATTCTATGATTCGATGATATGCTGACTTGTACTTATGTTTAAGCTCATGTTCTGTCTTCACATATATTTCTTTACCACTTCTGAATCCCTTGTTTGAACTGTACACTGCCTACTTTGAGGATGCATCTGCAAATATTTTTCTAGTTTCTGATGTGATAAGGGGTTATAGAACCACAGCTGGTTGAAACATGACAACCGTATGGCCGCAAAGAAATTGCTATGATATCTCATGCATTATAAAGGATATTTACCAAATTGTTTTACTTGTTAGAGTGCACATTTTAGCTAAAAAAATAAATCCACTAAAAATGAAAGGTATGGAAGATCTGGACAATACTTTTCACTGATTAGGAAATTGAGAAGGAAATGTCCTTTCAGCTGACCAAAGCCTTTGAGAATTTAGAGTAAATTTAACAAACAGTTCTGACCACAGAGAAGGAATTTTTAAAAAAAGTCTTGTGATTTTCTGTTTCAAATTTATTGAAACAGATTTTTTCACTTTGAAAATGAATCTATATTAAAGAAAAAATAGAAAAATATGCAACCAAAAGTAAAATAATCTGTTTTAAAAAGAAATAAATTATTTCCTTTTATGTTAAACAATGTATTTTGGGTTAACCTGAAACATTTTTTTCTTGATATTTTTTCATATTTCTGAGAGAAAAATGCCACACAATTTTTTTTGTTTTGTTGGAGCACATGATCATATCTTACACTTTTGCATGGGTTTCAATTGTTCGTCCCTATGTTTCTTTGAAAAAAATGCTTCCCCTGCCTTTATGATTCAAAAAGTGAATGGAGATCTGATTATTTCTAAGTGTGATGCAGCACCTCTGGATAGTACAAAAGCAATCAGCAAAATGGGTGTGTGAATGCCATGGAAACACAATTTTCTGAACCATGAAAAATATGGCTTTCTTCACAAGACTTGCAATTCTTCACAGTATCTTCATAACCATTTAATACTAAATCTCACATTTAAAAGGTTACCAGATATTGTTCATAGGTTACATATAGGACATCTTCCACCACTGTAAAGTAGTTGCTCTGGGACAGATTTGGGCAGATCTGCTATAGCATGCAGTAAGCTCGATGAACGGTTCTGATCCTGGAAGGTAGGACTTAAATAGAAAAGGCTTTCACTAGGGTGCTAGACAAACGTCTCTGTTACTGTAAAAACTACCTTTGTTACCCTCAGAGGTAATTCTATTCCTGCAACACAGCAGCTAGAGCAGAATTTTTTATTGTATTTTCTCATGTTGTAAATGGTGGTTTAAGGGTAAATTGCCTACTTTCTTCTTCCCCTGAAAAATCCTTGACTTGGTTATTGAGTTGGTTTGATTGCAAAGAGAGATGATGGAGAGTAGATGTGGCAAAGGCTCAGTAGACAATTTAATGCCATCTTGAAAATATCAAAGATAAGAAATAATAGCAGGGTCCACATCTATTCTCCGTAACAGATCTGTTCTGAGTTCATGTTTTACTCATTTTTGCTGCTGCAAAGTTCCTCAGAGCTCTGTCATAGTGTTATAAGCACCCAATAAATTCCCAATAATATTGCTAAATTGGTAAAATGAGTCCAGTATGGCAGGCTCGATGTTTTAATCTTTTGTACACTGAATATGAACATGAGACTGGTTGCTGCGTGTGCTATCTCTGGTCTAAGATGAAGCATTAGAATTGGAAAGGAAAGCTCTACTTAGTTTCCCCAGTGGGAATACAGTAACTTCAAGATCAAATATGTCAGCAGATTGCTCACATTTTCATGCACATTTGAAAGAGCCTATGGTTTTTGAAGGGTCAACACTATGCTGTAGATCGTCACTGCTATCATACACAGTCAGTTCATTTCTTCCAGAACTCCTTTACCTTGTCATAACAAAAGCATTATTTGTCAACAGCTTCTATAGCCTTATTTTTCATAGAATCATAGGATGTGTTGGGTTGGAAGGGACTTTTAAAGGTCATCTAGTCCAACTCCCCTGCAGTAAGCAGGGACATCTTCAGCTAGATCAGGTTGCTCAGAGCCTCATCAAGCCTGGCCTTGAATGTCTCCAGGGATGGGGTCTCCACCACTTCTCTGGGCAACCTGTTCCAGTGCCTCACCACCCTAATTGTAAAGAACTTCTTCCTAATGTCTAATCTAAGCTCCGCAGATTTCTTGTAGGCCCCCTTCAGGTACTGGAAGGCTGCTATAAGGTCTTCTCTTCTCCAGGCTGAACAACCCCAACTCTCTCAGCCTGTCCTCATAGGAGATGCGCTCCAGCCCTTGGATCATCTTCGTGGCCCTCTTCTGGACCTTCTCCAACAGGTCCATGTCCTTCTTGTGCTGAGGGTTACAGAGCTGGACACAGTACTCCAGGTGGGGTCTCATGAGAGCAGAGTAGAGGAGGAGAATCACCTCTCTGGATCTGCTGGCCACGGTTCTTTTGATGCAGCCCAGGATGCGATTGGCCTTTTGGGCTGCAAGTGCACATTGTTGGCTCATGTCCAGCTTTTCATCCATGAGTACCCCCAAGTCCTTTTCCGCAGGGCTGCTCTCTGTCACATCATCCACCAGATTTATATTATAATAGCCCCAGATGTACAGAGATACTGAAGATGATGGTCCCTCCCCTGTGGTTTTCTGCAGCATATTGTATTGAAAAGAGAGAGCTCCTTGGTAATGACTATAAAAACTATAGCACTAGTGTTTTCTTAAGCAAGTCCAGACCTTAGACTATACATATACTACTCATCTGTAAACACATATCCCTATTGCAACATCTCAAAATGAACGAAATATGACTAGAATGTCTATTAGCTGACCGTTAATCAATTAACTGAATGTCAGAGATGTCCAGTGAGCCCAAGAAGGTGAACAGAGGAAGGACTCCTCTACAGACCTAGCTTCAGGCTCATCCATGAGAGAAAATACCCACAGAGAGGCAAAAGAACAGGATGTATTTAAGTAGGCAGAGTATAATAATCCAAAATGAACCGCAGCCAAGGACCTGGGCTGTAAGAAGGCTGTACTGCTATGAAATCTGAGAATAAACACAAGTAAATAAGAAATAAGCCTTGAGACTCTCCATAAATATTAATTCCCACAGTTCAGTGCATCGGTCTGTGAAAGGCCTCATTTAGGTTTCTCTCTTGTTGTTGCTATCAGTAATATGTTTTAAAAGATACTGGAGTTGCGCTGATCTCCCTTAACTAGGTATTAAATTGGTATCATTATTTTTTCCCTTATATTTCAAGCAAATACACTTCTCATTATAGACATTATGGTATTTATTTCTATTGCAAGCATCTTTTGGGTTTTTGTCTATAATCTAGATACCTAAACAGGATATTCTATCCTGTTTGATTTTGCTGCTTAATTATATTTATGTAAGGTTTCCCTTTCCCGACTTTCCCTCACTCCTAAATTGCTTCCTTCCAAGACAGAGGTACATCTAATTTAACAGCTTTAATTCCCTGAATTTCCCTAGTAGTTGCCCCATCCCATAAGGCTGTGCTGTTCCCTTCTTTCTCCACAGTGTTATATGAACATCATATGCTAGGTTTAGTGCTTTGGCATCATTTAAAAGAGCGTTGCAGAGAAATGGGAGAGACCAGCTTTCAGTGACACTCTATTACAGACCAATTCATACTTTTCAAGACAGAAATTATAAAGAGTAATTCGCTGGAGGCTGTCTGCAAACACGGTCTGAGCTCTGCCCTCAAAGGAAAACCAGTATCATTTTTACAGTAGTCTGATCTGGAGGGCTCTTCAGCCTAGTCCTGACCTCCACTGTTGGGAGATCCGCAGGAGAGTCACAGCTGGACCAAAGTGGGATGCTGCAGGTCTGCCTCGTAGCAGTGGAGCATCTTCCTTTCAGATGTTCTTCACATGTGGTGAACCTGGTAGTCCTAATGAGGAAGGGGAAATGCTACCTACTGTGAGCAGGAGCAAGAGTGGGCTGGGGCTGTGCACTTTCTCCCGTGCTCTTCTCCTCAAGCAACAGTATTTGGACTTTTTCCCCCACGCTCTAAGAGGAAAGATTTTTCGAGACCTGGAATATCCCGCTGAAAGACAACAGAACTCCACTGAAAAGCAGCTTTTCCCAGGCATTTTTTCATAGGATGCATGAACACCTGCTATTAGAAGAAATCATGTGGGCTGCTCCATCTGGACCAGGGCAGGCCAACTCAGTGCAGTGTGATCTGCTGTGCTGGTACCGAGGCAGCAGCACTGGGATGTCTCCGCTGGGAACTTTCTCTGCTGGAACCTCTCGTGAAGCACACCCTGCATCAAAATCAGAGGTGGTGGCAAGAGCCCAAATATCTATAGTTACTGTAAAAATGTGACTCGCCATTCACATGCACATCAAGCCCTCTGGGCCATGACCCTCCTTGAAATGGTGCTGGCAGGGAAAAGTCACAGTGTGACGGAGCACGTCATGGTGAAGGCAGCTGCAGAGAGGGGAAAAGGCATTGCAGTCTAGGAGTTTGCTTTTAGAAAAAAGAAAATTTGGACAAGGAGATTTTGACAAACCTGGTAAAACTGTATTGTCTCGGTCCCTGATCTTTTATTTTTCTCACTGCTTTATGCAGACATAAGAATTAGAAACATGAAAGCAGCAGGTAAGCAAGGCTCCCAGGACTGTTGCTCTTAAATTAGAGAATTTGTTTCTCATTACTTATGTTTAGATGACATTGCCATCCTATGATGCTGAACAGAAATACTGTTAAAGCTTACCAGGTCTGTGAATTTTGGTGGACTCTCAGTCCCTGGATTTAATGCGCAATAGTAACTTGCAGGGGATTGAGAGTCAGGTCAGGTACTTCCTAATGTAAATGCCTAGAGTTTTCCACAGATAAAATGAAGTGCAGTCACAGCAGCAGAAACAGGACTGTAGAGCTGTCATTCATGGCATGGGTTGATTTAAATGCAATACTATGAGGGTAAGCACACTTCTGGCCTCATGCATTCTATGGAAGCTACTAATAAAGAGGGGGATTTAAAAAAAATAATTATTTTTCCCTTCTTGCTGCATCATTACTTTGCTTGGTGTGGGATCTCTGTATAAAAATAAATGTGAAAAGATACATCAGTGCTCATAATACATGATCCACAGGCACAAATTGATGCTGGGTATGTTTTCTACTGAAAGGCAGAAGAAGGTTTGGAGCGATTCCTGCTCTGAGGTTCCTGCTCGCTTCTCCAACAGACAAGCTGCAGAAGCAGGGACATCACTTCCACCAGGATCAAGGGAATAACTCACTGCCAGCATTTTCTTTCGCCTTCCTTACACCACGCAAGAGTGCTGATCCATCACAGTATATAATCAGACTGATTCAGCTCCTGACAACATGGCGATTACTTTGGAGAAATGACTAACTGAAGCGATTTGTGGGAACATCTTACTCAGCAGCAGCAGTTCAGGAGCATCGAGGAGAGGGTGCTATGACTGATAAGAGAAGAAACATGATTTCAGGTGGGGGGTCACACAGAAGGGATATTTTTCTTCTGATTCTTGCAAGCTTCTTTTGCACCTATATGTTGGATGATAATAATTAATCTGCCGTCATTAACTAATACTTATCCACCGCTAGGTTGAGCTGGTCTGAAGACATCAATATTAGAAAGTAGTGGAGGAGAAAAATGATGCTGCTGTCTAGAGTGACATTAGCTCACATGAAAACAAAGTGCTTTAAATTAACCTGCCTAAGTATTCAGAACTGTGTAGAGTATTTGCAGCTTTTTGGGGCTCAAAATTTATTCTGTAGGCTTAAAAAGCCACAAAATAAAGCAAAAAAAAGAATTTCCCTGATTGGTGACCGAGTCAGATTTTTACTATACACCTTAACTTTTCAGAAGCAGAAACCTGGATGTGTCTGCATCCTCTGGAGACACTTCCTGACCTGCTTTACCTTGCTGCATGCTGAAGCACTTTGATCTGTTCCGCAGCACAAGATAGGATCCTCCAAGTGCCACAGTAGCAAGAGATATCTTGCGAAAAGGCTAATTCTGTCTAGAGTTTAACTCTTCACAATTTTATATCCTGTCTTGTATGATAAGTCATAAATGATGGACCTAGGAACGAACAATGAGAAGATTTCCCCCTGTGAAGTTAACGGTAAGCAGGGGTTTAAAGTCTAGTTCATACCCAGAGCCCTTGCTTTTCTTCACCACGTTCCTTCCCTCAGCAATACTGGAAAGTGTTTACAGAAAACTTAGTTTCACCATCTGGAGACAGAACACGTTATGCAACATCCAGATTTCATGATGTTTTTTATTATTACTCTGTCTCTGCAAAATTGTCATTATGACTTTGCAATGGCAACTAAAAGGCCTGCTCCTAGCAGGGTAGGAGAGAGCTCTGCTTATTTAATTTGTAGAAATGGAACTGAAACGTGCCATGGTCAACGATGGATGAGGTAGGGCATGCAGAATCAAAAGGGGCCTGTCAAATACCTCTCTGAATAACTGTCAGATAGATACAGCACAAGAGAGACAGAAAATCATGTTACTTCGGACTAAAGTGTTATTTCATGAAGGCATCATCCTGCAGTTCTCCATCAGGTAGACAGGACAGGTTCTTGAAAAATAACAAAGACTGAAGAAAGCTTTTCACTGTGAAAAATTCCAAATATACAATTTTTCAGACACATCCACCAGAATACTCTCCCTGTTATTCCTCATGTTTTGTGCTTGGTAAATCTTTCAAACTGAGAACTGCAACCTAGCTGTGAAGTGACAAGTCATAAAACGTAATTATCTTTTAATAAACACATAAATTGTAGGAAGCATAAAGGTATTTGAACAGGTATACTAGTGTCATTATTATCTTGGGGTTTTTGGTATTTTCATTTAAGAAAACATTTAGCTGATGTGTCAGAGCGTTTGAAAGGACAAATGCAGCCATAGATCAAAAACTTCAAAATTTGGGAGACATCTGAATCAGGATTTGTATCCCTGTTTTACAGCTGGAGCTCATTGAAATGCAGAGCAAAAAACCAAAGCACTTTCCCGATCTTCAGAGAGAGCAGAGGCAGCAGGGTTAGAAGGCATTGGTTCCTTCGATGCAAGAAGCTCTCAGATCCAAGCTATATAATCACCAAAGCAGTGTAAATGTCATCAGTTCAAAACTTGTCAAAATCTGTCAGGTTTTGGTTTTCATTTCAGACTTGACATGTAGATCATATCTGAAAAGATTCTCAACTCTTGGCCAATTTTTCTGTGGAAACTGATCAGTGAGGGACTGATTTTTGATTGTGCTTTGAAATTGCCATGTATTTGCATTTTGTTTCTTTGCTTTTGATATGGAAGCAGGTGAAGCCGTGTGCTCTTACCTGGATTTTATTCAGAGGTTCTATGGGTTTTGAGCCTGAAAGAAATGCAAAGCAGCAGTTGCAGAAGCTTTTGTGAGAACTTTTACGCCATTAGAAATACGATATATCACAATCATTAATACGTAACATGTGGGAATTTGTGGGAATTTTCTGGTACTGTAAATTCATAGTTTCCTTAAAACAAAGAATTTGTTAATATTCAAATAACTTTGAAATAATAATAATTTGTAATAAACCAAGCCATATGTCTAGTTCTCCCTTGCTTCAGAAATCTGGTCTGTCCTTTTCCACCTGGA
The DNA here is from genome assembly GCA_013396915.1 of Stercorarius parasiticus. Taxonomy (NCBI): domain Eukaryota; kingdom Metazoa; phylum Chordata; class Aves; order Charadriiformes; family Stercorariidae; genus Stercorarius; species Stercorarius parasiticus. The sequence goes on from VWZL01003634.1 coordinate 90,185, forward strand.
AAGGACAAAAGCACACTATAATGGCATTAAAAAAACCACACATTACTGACAGAAATATGTCCATGAAACGTATTTATTCTAGCTATTTAAATAAAATGTGTTGATTACCTTTAAATAAGAAAATGGCAACAGACTGCCATTTATATATGTCTTTAATGATGCATGTCCTGCATTAAGAACTTACAAACCTTTTAGCATAAATTAAGAGAGAAGCCTTCACTGGTTCATTAGCTGTTCTGCGTGCTCAGGATTCAGCAAGCATTTTCTGTATTAATGTTCTAGAGTGGATGCAGAAGGTAATTACTGATGCTGACCATCTACAATTCTGTTTCTCAAAAGCATAGACACTCGTGCAGGTCCAGCCTGCATGTAAGTTTTGTACAGTTATGGCTTTACAGAGACAGGAATTTCTTATTTAAGATTGCGTTCAGGTCTTGCTATTCCCCCAAACAACTCTCTCTGCAGAATCTAAACCAGCCCTGTTCAAAAGTAAAATCTGTCCCTTTCTACTTCCCCAGTCAGTTTTGGTGTCCAAGTCACTTTCAGTCTTCTTAGAAGACAGAGAAAGGTGCAAGCTGCACACTGAAAACAGCATTTTGATATGAAAGGAAAGCTAAAAAACTGGAAACTAAAATGCTTGAAAAGAATAAAAAAAAGAAGATTATAAATATTTCTCTCATACAGCATTACAGGTAAAGCCTCAAGTGAAACCTACCAAAGCACCTGGAAATAATCCCAGAAATGTATGAGGGATTTTGACCAGGTTTATAATGTCTAAAGCCCTTGACATGAACTTCTGCTGTGCTTTTAACACTGATAACCCAGAGGGCCTTGACAACGGCCTGGAATGAGCTGCAGTGCGAATCTGGAAGGATGCTTATTTTAATCCTCTCCACCCAGCTCCCTCCAGGCAATAGCACCGCTCAGTATCTCTGCAAATCGATGCCCTGCAGCTCCACATTGATGTTGACCTCCTGCCCAGGTCTGCAGGCCAGGACTTGAGGAACATGGTGGGAAAGCAGGTGGGTTCCCCAGGGCTGGGGCAGGGTGGGCACAGGAACCTCATGCAGGCACTCTTGGGCCCTGGTCTCAGTTTCGTTGTTGATCTGATTTGGTAGCAAGCATCTACTGAGTGTGGTGTCTCTGAGGCAGAGACTGTCTCCTGCTGTGTGTGCATTTGCATGGCATTGCCCAGCACGGTGGGATTCTCATTCACTTGGCTCTCTAGGTACCAGTAGATAATATTGTAATAAGATAGAATGAAACAGGGAAGTGGCTGAGGCACCATCCCTGGAAGTATTTAAAAGACAGGTAGACATAGTGCTTAGAGATACAGGTTAGTGATGGTTTTTGTCAGAGTTAGGTTGATGGTTGGACTCGATGATCTGAAAGGTCCCTTCCAACCTAGGCAATTCTGTGATTCTATGATATATAGTATAGACAAACCTTTTGTACAGGCTATATAACTGATGTTATTTATCTACCTTTTGAAAAAGACTTAATAGCTAAACTAAAACGAAAATTTGTAATCTTGTTATTGATGTTTTCCTCATTTTTCTGAAATAATTTAAGCAAAGGATTTTATAACTGTACTGTATGAAGCTTATTTTTTTGTCTGTTTATTCATTCATTTGCAAAAGTTAGTTGCTCATGATGAGTCATGTTCAGTGATTGGCTTGATTAAAGTAGCTTTTACTCTATGACAATTCTGATCAGTAAGTTGAATTAATACCTTTATTGCGAATATTTTCTTTGAGGCTATGTACTTACTTTCCCATGCTATTACAGTGGCATTAGTAGCAAAGATGATCCTGTCAGAAATCAACCTGTAAAAAGTAGAGTCATGCAGCAACAAAAACCTAACTGACCCTTCTTGATTACAGCTGAAATAAATGATTTCTTAATGTGGATAGTATCAGAAAATTACCCCCTTTCAACGAAGTTAATTTCTCTTCGATGTTACACATCACTTGCTTGATTAGCTTTATTAACAGTACCAGTAGCCACGGAGCTATGGTCCTTGGTTTTTTTTTTTTTTTTTTTGTTTTGTTTTGTTTTGTTTTTTGTTTGTTTGTTTGTTTGTTTGGGCTTTTTGGTTTTGTTTTGTTTTTTATTTTATTTTATTTTATTTTATTTTATTTTATTTTATTTTATTTTGTTTTGTTTTGTTTTGTTTTGTTTTGTTTTAATTGTTGTTGTATCTAAATTAGACACTTCTGATTTTTATTTTATAAATAGCTTTGTTGCATTCCTGTCTGTTGCTGTGCCAGAAACGAGAAAGATCACTACCTGATCAACAAAAATAAAAACAGCATGGCTGTTCAAATGTCTTAATGACTGTTAGTGGAACAGCCATCATTGCAACAAAGGCATTGAAGTAAGGGTTTCAAAAGAACTTAAAGAAGTTGAAAAAGGTTTGGTTCATGTATCCTGATCTTCCTATTGGAAAAATGCAATGTGGCTGATGGTAGAGCTGTATGAGAAAGGAACGTTACTAAGAGGAGAATGCGTCTGTCAATATCTGTAGGAAAAGGATTATTTTTAAATAGCAGGGAAAAAAAGAAAAAATAAACAGAAAACTAGACCTCCAGAAAAAAAAGGTTTTCTATCCCCAGGAGGATTAATAATTGACATGTAGCAGCTTCTGTGGTTGAACAGCCACTAAGCAGATGGATGGATATGATTATTCCCTCTCATATATTTACTAATGGAAAGTTCCCAGTACAAACATTAACATAGTATGAATTGCTTTATGCTCTTGAGATTTTTAGTTCCATAAATATTTTTGGCAGCTTGGCTAAGGGGATATAATTCTCTGGCCTTTACTTTATTTCATACTTTCAAAGCATAGTTTTTACATTTCCCACAGAGCAGCACACTGAAACCACAAACTGAACTGTTGCCTGAGAACACTGTTTGCGCTACTTCTCCCCTGCACTGAAGAAAAGCATTATATGAAGATTTCCTGATTCCACCTGTCCATGTCCCTGAGAACAGGATTTCATATAATTGCCTTGATCTGATGTAGATGGCTCAGCATTTGTACTAAATACATGCCTATACATTTTTATAATGTCAACAATTTGCACTTTCTCTTGTACTCTAAATTTTTCTGTGTTGGTCTATGCACAAGTAAATATTCTTCTCCAGTCATTTCCTAGCATACACATCTCAATTGAAAAAATCTATTCTAAAAGTACAGAGCAAATTGCTTGGAGCTTTCAGTTTGCTTTGGTGTAAACCCATACTTCCAGGGGGAATTCTAGAGTTTTTGCAAAATTTTGAACATCCTCCTTCCTCATACATATATATTGCTGACCAAAAAACCCCCAGAAATAGTCTCCATTTCATTAATTAAAATTAATTCAGACAGTATTTGATTATTTGTAAAATTAATATGGCTCCTACCAAATATGATCCTTTGTTATGTCTCACCAAAAAAAAAAAAAAAAAGTATGGAGAATGTTTCAAAAGTCTAGCTCAAACACCCTGATAGAAAAATGAACGATCTAACCCTCTAGCAATAGAGGCCTTAGAGGCCTTATAAAACTATACTGTTTTTATACAAAGTACAAAGCCTGTACTTTGACTCCAAATCTCAGGTGTATAAAACACAAACCACAAGCCTTTGGTATGTAATTTAGTTGTTTTCCTTCTACTGGCAACAATGCTGATAAAAGTCCCCTCTCAGTTCTCTCAGCCTTTCTGCTACACCATTCCCTCCTTCAATAACCAGTTTTTCTGAAATACTTCCTAAGTGGGGGTTGTAAGGTTATACAAGGTTATAAAAGACAAGCACGGTGTGCAAGGGCAATTTCTATTCTGTCTCCCATAAGAACACAAGATTACCTCTTTTCCTTGGTGGTATCCATCTAGTCAAATACCTTGTCTTTGCCACTATGAGATGAGTAGGAAGGAAAGACACACAGAACTCTTTCTCTTGGGGCACAACACAACCTCTCAGTCTCTAGGAACTCATATTACAATAACCTCATGTGCCAGAGATGCCACCTGGATAAATACCCATCTTCATTTGTTCCTTTAGACAAACGATGTTAGTTCCTTCAATCTCTCTTTGAAGCACAATTTCTTTCTCATTGGATCACCCTTGTCTCTCTCTTCTGGATTATTTCTACTTGGTCCCACAGGAGGAGACAGATGAATATGGTTTCTGAGATATAAGGAGTTGACATGCAAATATATCTAGGATTTTACTAAAATTGCATGTGCAGCATTTTCTTCTGTTAAGCTAAACACATTTTCTTCCCTTACATAGCTTGGGGTAATGCATCACTGGGTTCACAAAGAATGAATATCCTGAAGATAGGTATCTTTGAGCTTATTATCTTGTCGTGGTTTTGGCCAAATTGGCCAATGGCCGGCGACAGATGCTCACCCCCAGCCTCTTGTGCACGGGGAGAAGGGGGAGAGTTAAAGAGAGATTTACGAGTTTAGAAGAAACTAAACTACTTTAATAAAATATTAAGAATAAAATAAAAAGGAAAATAATGAAATAGATACAGTATATACAAAACCATATTAAGCTCCCAGGATGATGTCACCGGCAGGCATTGGCGAAGTCCCAGGCTGGACTCAGCGACAAGTGGGAACTGGGTTCCAGAGTTGGAGTCAGGAACACATGGATTGGGATCAAAGGCAGATGAACAGACAGGGTCCTCCTCGGACGTCAGCCATTGAAGGAAGAGACCTGACCCTTTGATCCCTCAGCCTTTATACTGAGCATGGGGCAGATGGGATGGAATACCCCTGTTGGTCAACTTTGGGTCACCTGTCCTGCTCGCTCCTCCCCGCAGGTGGGACCCCTCTACACTTTTCTGCTTCTGACCCTCTAACGGGGCAAATAACGAAATTAGCTGACCTTGGTTGTTATAGCAATAAGTATAAGCAAGAGCCTCGCTGCATACCATTTCTTGGCACAAACTGTCTTATACTCTGAACGAACTGCTTTAGACACAACATGCTGTTGATTTCAGAGAGTTAGAAGAGGCCTAGCTAAGAAATAAAATTACTGAACAGAAAGTTCTATTTTACCTCAAACCAGGACATGTCTGAACAAGAAAGGGGCTCAGACTAAGCTGTGAATAATTTCTATGTTTACAAATATCAGAATATAGAATAGGGCAAGATTTTTCTTCCCTCCTTCCATCTAGGAAAGCATGTGATTCATTCAGTAAGGGCTCATTACTCTGCTATTGATTCAACAGTTTTTTCCCCTCTTTTTCACTCTTCTGCCCGCTGTTCCCAAAACATACACTGGTGGGGAAAGTTCATACCCTGGAAGTTCAGCGTTTCATGTTTGGCCAAAGCTAAGTCAGGCTATTAAAATAAAATGTCAAAATAATTTGCTTTGTAATGATCTAACATAATTGGACACAGGGCTTCAGACAGGAACCACCTTCAAAGCTGGTAAGAAAAATAATCTCAATACAATGGTACTGCTGTCATATTTTTACTTGAAGATACTTTTCATTAATGTAATAATGATGATTTGAAAGTTTACAGAGATTTGTTATAATTACTGATTAAAAAAGCAAGGAAGTAACAGTGAATCTGTGACCATAGGAAAGTCAGGTTGTCCTCCAGTAATTGGCAACTATATAGCAAACCCAGGAAAATATGGGCAAACAAATATTCAGTTTTGTGCATTTCATTGCTTTCAGTTTTTCTTGCTGTTGTTCTAGTAAACTAGTAAGTTATCTGATAGGTGCTTGGCTACTATTGAAGTGAATGAGTACCTGACAGAGAATTTTTGTGGTTGGTAGTCAAGTAATCCATCTTAATAGATTCAGCTTTTTAATTTTGTTTGTTTGAATTTCAATCGGGCCCTTAACTCATGGCAGAATCACATACTTTTTTTCTTCTAGTTCTGGGTTTGGTTCAGTTTTGCTCTTCGTTCTTTCTACTGAAGAAGAAAAAAGAAAAGTGGGATAAAAATAAAACAGACATCCATGAACCAAGGTATTTTAAATTTTTACTTTGCCTCCATATTTGTTGTTCTTTTAATAAGCTATTTTCCTGTTTTTAAATAACTGCATATCAATCTACGACTGCAATGATAAAGCTTGATTTCTTTAAACGGTTCAAATAAAAATATTTTATTCTCCTCTTCATTGCTGCTTAGTGCTGGCTTGGACTCCCCCATAACCTTCTGCTCTACCTCTGGCAAGATGTATAGAGCAGGTGTCATTTTCTCACATTAGTGGCTGGATGGGAAACCTGTCAGCCCCTACTGTTTTTTTGTAATTTTTTAGGGAAAAAAAAAATAAAGGTAGCAGTAAAACTTCTATTATGCAGCCTCAGGTCAATCTTTGTTCTGCTGTAGGTAGATTTCTAGGAGAAAAATTTTATTTCTCTGATTTTCCTCTAAAGTAGGGCATTATTTCTGATCCAATAACAGATCTAGCTATCCGCTGTATTACCTTTCCCACGTTTAGAATTCTTGCAGAGTTATAATCCCTTTCATTTCCTGCTTTTTAATGAATGGATTTTATATAACTGTTCATTAGTGTAATTGTTGTTGATTTTTATTTTTCACTTAATTATTTCTCCAACAAAACTTATGCCACTGTTACTCTCTTAGCAAAACAGAGCAAATTAATCTCAGCATCTGGGAAAACTCTTTATAGGCGAACATAAATAGGAAGTAAGACTCTTCTTACATTAGAGTTCTTGCTTATGCTCGCCTACAAACAGAGCTCAGGACGCCTGAGGATACCTTTAGGAGATATTTAGCTGACATCTAGATACATCAAGCTCTTTAATCTTTACAACAGGCCTCTTTGACAAGAGAGTCAGTTCATCCTGGTAGTGTTCTCTGAGTCCTAATTTGATAAACACGGGCTGAGAGCGGGAGAGCTTTGCTGTACCATTACAAGTTTCAGCAACTACCAGCCTAAATGAGAGCTGAAATAACAGTCCTGAAGTGAATGACTACCATGCTGATAACCTCCGTTATTCATTCCTTCCTAATTGATAGCCTTAGAAATAGCTCCTCTTAGCACGAGCATCGAGCAAGTGCCATAAAGAACCCCTCCGTCTCTCTAAAGGCTTGTTACAATTTTCCCACTTGTTTTTGATTTACATATCAGTCACAGAGATGCTGGCGCTGATTTCCTGAACAACTTCTATGCAACTTCAGAAGAGCAAAAAAGGATGGTAGGGCTGGAATAAAAGCAGACACTTCAAAGCCTGAATGTGAATAGCTGGGAGACCAATAACAGGAGGATATATAATAATCACTTTATGTAAGAGACGCTTAAGCTTCTGTGACATATTTATTGTGCAGTCTGAAGTTCTAGCATGAGCCTCTTGTGGAGATGTTACACGAGCAGCAGAAGCTCTATTAGAAGTCATGGCTGTTTACTCTTTGTTGATAAAGGCCAGTCACAAATACCATGAATTTTACATTGTTGCTCTTTCTCATCTGGAGTGGTTTATAAAGAGTTTATAAATGGAATCAATTTATGCATTTCTAGTGATGCTAGTACAACAGAAAGCTGCAATAAAGTTCTATTTTCTGCTTTATTTTTCTATTTTCTCTGTTTTTCTCTCGATTACTTTCAGTTTCCACTGACTTATTCTCTTGTTATTTATCCTGTGGCAGTGTCATTTGCACATGCTGTGCTGTGAGTAGTTACCTTTACTTCGGTATCACACTACATCTGATCCCATGCCAAACTAGCTTCCTAATCAGTAACCTCTTCCACTGCCTCAAAAAGCTAAAATTAATTGAAGCAAAGCTAACATTTACTAGAATGAGATAGGTGTTCAAAAATTTAATATATTCCTATCTAGAATATACACGGGCACTTTGTCAATCAGGACTTTCATCAAAATAGGATGGTTAATTTCAAAGAACTTCTGTCTATTACAAAGGTATGGCTAACCCCACTCTTGCTGATCACTGAGTAAAACATTACTCTTTAGCTTTGAGGCCTGGTGTCGGATAGAAGATAATACTGCAAAGGCAAGATACAGAAGAAACAGTGGCTGTATATAAACTTTACAGGATGTCATTATTATGGGTTTCTTCTCCGTACAAGAACAGTGACAAAGTGAAATAGAAGACTGAAATACTGGAATACTCATCTTTGCCAGCCATGTAGAGCACGGAGGTGCAGACCCATAGCAGTGCATTGATTGTTTGGGCTCTGGGAGAAGTGTGGGAAATGGCAGCACTGGAGCAGAATACTTTGGATTTGTTCATGTGTTCCTTGATCTCCATGGCGAGCACTTACACACGGGAGCAGTCCTGTTGACTTTGAAGGGCTGTGCTGGGTGAGAAAACACTCCCCACTGGCAGCAGACGTTGGAGCAGCCAGTGGAGCTCACTTGGGGCTTCCTGACAGTGTAACCATGACTGACTGCCCCAGGGCCCTTGGGTGGGGAAGGCCACCGGGGTGGTGAGGAAGGGCTGGGGAGGTGCTACGTGAGGACTGGAGGGCTATGGTGAAGATGGAGCAGAGGGGCTAGGATGGAGAGGAGGAATGGGTTTGAGGAGATGGGAAGAGATCATTAACAGCCTCAGAGGTATGAGTGTGGGACTGGAAGGGGTCAGTGGAGATTTCATTTTCTTGGGGGAAAGGAATGACAGTAAGTGGGTGTCAATGAAGTCTGAAGAGCTCTGAGTGGAATAAAGGTAAGGTTTCAGAGAGCTGTGGAAGCCTGGCAGGGCAGACAAATCTCTGTCACTCTGTTTTTCTCCCCTCCTCACCCATGTGTTTCACCATGCCTCTTTTTTCGGGATCCCTGTCTACTTCCCCTCTTCCCTAGACTCATAAGCCACACTCCTCACTCACCTCATCCCAGCACCCGGCCCCATGCAGCCACACGCCTCCACCCTCCTCTCCTGCAAGACACAAGGGTCCCGCTGCTTCCCTGCAGCCGAACCCTCCTCGACCTGCTGCACTTTCTGGGATGGAAGGAAATGACAGAGCAGGGCTGGGCTGCTGGGTGATGGAGGCTGGAGAATGAGACTTTCTGTGGCCATCATCCCCAAAGATAAAGCTGTGGCAGTGACACCTGCTTCTGCTGGGAAGGGCCAGTTGGTGCTGCCCCACTCTTTGGCCCCTGCTTTAGCAGCAACATCCAGAGAACACAAAAGCTTCGTGAGCTGGGGGTGGGGACTGGCATAGGCAAAATGCAGTCTGCCAGATACTGAATCTAACTCTTAATGGGCCATTAGTGTCAACAGAAATCAATGGGAGTTACTCTAAACATGGGGTGATCCTAAGGATGGCAATACAAAAACCTGTCAATCCTAAGTGATTTTTCTCTGTATGGTGCTTGTGCTTAATGAGTTGAATATAATTAACAATGTCTGGATATCGTCTACAATTTTATTTTCTGTGCAGGAATGCCCAACTCAAAGGGTCTTTCTGATGTTACTAACACCATTTTTTTGCTTCATGATAAAATCTCTCTGCACAAGCCAGGTCATTTCTGTCTGTGGAAAAGCCACAGACTTTAGCGTGGTTCAAAGAACTCACTATGGCCCAGACTTAGGAAGGTATTCAGATGCTTACAGACGGAAACTGGCACGTAAGACATCGAAGTCCCTAATTCCCAGTGATTCATTGATACATTTTTAAATACTTCCACATCAAAAAGGCCAAATCCACCAAGCACCTAGATCCTACTTGCAAATTAAGGTGTCTACTTTCAAAATTAAATTGCTATTAGAAATTTCAGAAATTCTGAGTAACTGCTTCCTCACCCCCAAGGTGCTTAAATTCTGCTGATTTGCATCCATAACAGCCCCTTGGTGCCTCATGCTGTCTGGCATTCACAAACTGCTGGGTGTGCCAAGGAGATCGAGATATATTCACAAACTAGACAGATACCCAAAATATCTATTATACCAGTCATTCTCAGACTGCGCATTATTCCGACGAAAGAGAAGGGATGTGTACCTTCCACAACAGCACACTTCCAAGGTGACCTAGTCCCTTTGACATGTAGGAGGCAACTGTTCGGTCCCTTCCCCTGCAGAGCTGGAACAAACATTGAAGCTGCATTCCTCTTCACTCAAGTGAATACACGAACAACCTGTTCCACACTGCAATGCTCTTGGGCTTCAGGGTGAAGCTGGGAAAGCAGCCATCCTGGGAGGGGTTCCCATTTCGAACTTGTCCCTCACCACAATTTCTTTCTGATTTTTGGTTGACTTGCTGCCTCGGGAGATTTTCTTCTAGGTGCACAATGTGGTTCCCACAGGTCAGTGCACTGCTTAAAAGTTAGGCTTTGCAGCGCTTATTACCGAGTTTTCCAAATCCTTCTCTGGGCTTTTTCACAAATAGCCGGTTTTATCACTTTGCCTGCCTGAAATCGTAACGGGAAAGTTTCTCGGGCTCACTTCTCCTGGGCCCACCGAACCTGGATGTGCCTAGCCTTCTCCTGATTACCAGAGATATCTGACTGTGCTGACACAGCGACACTGGAAGCCACTTACTTCTTCCTTCTCACCTTCCAAAGAGTGAGACATGCAGCATGGGAAATGGTCCTTTTTAGCAACTCTCAGTACCCTGCATGGGTAGGATTGAGGGCTTTGTCCTCAGTACGTGTGTGATTTGGCTATCATGTGAGTGAGGGAACTGTTGCACACTTTAACCACTGCAGCTAAGTCCAATAGGGATGATAAGTCAAGGGGTTCTGCCACCTACGCTCACAGCCCAGCCAGTTAATAATGTAAGCCAAAATCGATGCACCAAGCCATGAACAGTGCACATAATGTGCCAGCCATTCAATTGTCTCTGCTGTAAGAGCAATAACCTCTGGCAGAGGGAAAGGACAGGCAGCTGGGGATGATAACCTTTCAAATTGCTCTAATGTGCATTTGGAAAGCCTATAAATCTGAATCCCTAAGTACTAATTCTCTGCCATGAAGAATAACTGCAAGTGCATAACAGATTTTTTTCTGTATTGCAGACTGTCAAAGGCAGGCAGATCACTCACTCTGTATCGAGGGACAATCAAACCTTTAGGCCTGTGGCTCAATGCAGTATGCTTAAAAAGAAACTGATAGTGGTCACCGTTAGGATCACTGAATGTGATGACGATTTATGGATCATAATCCTCTCCATGGGCAGCTGTTCAGTGTCATGTGCCATAGATGGACACATATTTCCTTGAAATCAAACAACTCGTAGCTCTCCCTTTCCTCATCTTCACTCTTTTGGGTTGGAACAATTGAACCCCCTGCTCTGTAGTCCGGTGAATAGCTTTTTTGTGACAATGGGTAAGGCAGCAGCCTAATTTCTGTCTGGATGAGGAATTCTGGTCTGGAAACATTTCTAGAATAACATGCATAAATTGAGGGGTGGAGACATTTTTACCTCACAAAAACTGAGTTTTCATATGAATTAGAAATATTTTGTTCTCTGCATGTGATGTGTATATAGGTGCACCTAAATTTGTAAAAATGCATTGTGAGGCCCTGAAATGATGTTCCTTAAAGTATTTTAACATCTCTACTAAGATGCAGTGGTCCTCTGAAAGCAGTGATCAGTGACTCATTAAGTTGTTCTCCCTACTGTTCCAGCCCTGCAATAAAAGGGTGAACATCGTGTAAGCTTAGGAGAGAGGCATAGCATAATCCCATATAGGTCAGTTACTAAACTGTATTAAGTAATCATGCATAGTTGTTACTGTTAATTTTATTCTATTATTCCTTAATATTAATTATAATAATTTCCAGACTTATTTTCACTGTAAATGAATGCAAAGATTTCCAAGAAATTAAAATTCCTTTGGGGTAAGGCCCAAGCTGTTCTTTAATGTGCTCAACACACTATCTAATACTGTATCAGAGGCCTTACTTTAGGGCCAGCTCAAGAAATCAGAAATATCAGTGTTTCAAAGCTTGCTTTATAGCTATGCAATGTTTAAAAAGTGTGGACTTGAATGGTGACTTGAAAAACACACCTCTTTTAAAAAGAATAATATAGTAATGTAAAGGTATTATTATTTAAGCAGCAGTTCTATTATTTTCCAGCTACAGCATACCAGCTACACACAGGATAAACATAGAGTGTGGTTTTGTATTTAATTAACTTTTTGAGTTTTATGATTAGGAAATTTGGGTTCATTTATGTTGTTTGCATTCCGGTTTATTTATAATTAATTCTGGTCTCAGACAAACACCCCTCTTGATTTCCCTTGAAATGACTAATTTCTTTTGGGATTACATCACATTTTTGTACAATCTTTTTTTAAGAGGCCACCACTGTCCCCTGATTTGTCTTTTGTGGTATCTAAAGAATTTTTATGATGAAATCTGTTAAATGAATTGCATGACAAATAAAGCTAAGCCAGTGGGAGTTCACCCTGAATATAGGCTGCTAGACAGGCAATTACAATGTTATGCTTAACAGTTATAATTTATTTGAGTTTGTTCTTTTCCTGTGCAAAAATGAACTACCCTATTTTCATTCTTCTGAGAGTCATTTTGATTTTGATTTGAATCATTCTTCTCAGGCACCATAAAGTGCAATAAACAATTCTAGTATGTTGCCCAGTCTGGGGGAATTTGTTTTTGTCTCCATTTTTATAGGTGTTGATCACCTCCATATAACAAAGAGATACAAAGCCCTGCCAAATATCTCCGTTTCTGGAAGGGATAAAAATGGTCTTGTTGGGTCCATAAGGGCAAGCCTAGCCTTCAACAAACACGTTTCCCAAAGGCTGTACGGATAAGCACAAATATGAAAGAAATAACCATATCCCACATATCTCACTGCTGGTAGCTACAAGCATCAGTCTGAACCTATTTCAAATGTCCGTGTTCATAGACAGTTTTTGGTGAGCGATGAGGTGCAAATCTGGAGCAGGTCTGTTAATGTGAATGCAGAGAACGTCTACAATTGACACTTGGCTTGGTGTATGTCTTCTTTACCAGCCATCATCACTGCTGAAACAAACTACAAAAATTACTGTCTTCAATGGAAAACATTGTAATTAGGAGGACGACCCTTGTGAGGGAAGAGTTGTAGAACAGAGGATAAGATGTAGAGCATGGCTTACAAGTGCTCAGTGTCCAGGAACAAAGCAGGCGTCACTTCCACCGAGAGCCTGAGGAGCTGCGAGGAGTCTTCCTTCAAAGGAGGACTAGCGCACTGCATGGCAGTTTGTAGAACATTTATTTCACAGATGATGCCAAAGGCATCCTGAAAGAAGAATCTGGGAAATGGCCCAACTGAATGGTTCATGACTCTCAAACCGCAGACAGAACCCCTGCCCAGAAGCAGCTGTGTGCAGCAGTAGCTGACTGGCAGCTTTCCTGGGCTATTCTATAGGGGCTGTTTCACGTAAGAAAACTGATTCTTGAAAGTCCTAATAATCCTGAGACAGCACAGACGCAGTAAACTTTTCCAACAACCCATATCAGATGGGTCTTTCAGTTTGTCTGGGCTACACTGAGGTGCAGTCTTGACAGAGTCTAAGAACATGCTCCATATTTTAATGTGAAAGCCGCACTCTGCAGTAATTCGGGAAGATGGTTTAAAATTGTGCCATTTTCTATTAGTGAAGTATTTACAGATGGCTTGCAAAATATGCTCACTGACATATTGCAGATCTGTCTACTGTGTGGTAATAAACATGCTGTAGCTGCTGCATAAATTATTAGAAATAAATTGCTTTCTTCTAAAGTCAGAAAAACTAATATCACAGTAAAGTTACTAGAAAGAGCAATGAAAGATTATTGAGAGACAGATTTTTGTGCAACATTATCCTTACAAGCTGAATTTTCACAGGTTTCTAATTTAGGAGTAAAACTTTTGTTCTAGGTTTAATGTTGGTGGATAAAATCTCAGCACTGGCATGAATTCTGTCTACATAATTGAGTCTAATTTTGCAAAGTAAATAACTGCTTTTAGAGTCTTGCTCAGATTGTAAACATAGAAAGGTCTTGAATCAGGACAGTACCTGAACATAAAAGATTAAGGTAATTCTTAGTCAGGACAGCACTTTCCTGTTTTTAAGTAGTATGCCTCACAGGGCTATCTTCTTCAACTGGATTAAAACTGTGATGCACGGTATTGCCAATCACATCTTCAAAATTCATGCACTTGGAGAAACATCAGACGTGTTCAAAAGTCGTAAGATTTTAAGCCTTGCATTTTTTATTTACTTTCTATTTTATTCTTTAGGCTACATTTCTGAAGCAGCTTCAAACCTTTCCATGAGATCAGAAGGGCTCAAAATGTACTCAAAAATGAATAATCCCCTGCAATTTTGTGCTGCTAGCATCTGGGGCTTGAGGAGAAGGCATTAACAGTTGTGATACTCGCAATAACTTCATAAGAATTGGCAAAGCGGGCTCTGTCTCTGTCTAAATTTCAGCTTTTCATATTTCAACTTTTTCCCTCAGCCTAAAAGCAAAAAGAACTGGGGGAAAAAAACCCAGAACTATTTCATGTATGTGCATGCATATAACCTGTCTATCGCTTAAGGTTTGCTTCTGAACACTCTCAGCAATCACAGCTGGCTTGGCTAATGGTCTTTTAAAACAGAACTATTTATTTTCCTCCCTATATACAGAAAAGCTGTCTTCAGATGCATCTTTTCTTTCTTTTTCCAAGATGCATAGAGTATCTTACCTTACGGGGGAAGCAGATCAGCTGTAAAGGGGTACCTCGTGTCATGGTTCATGTAAAAAGCTGCACTGTTTGAAGAAAGCCTGCCTATTTCTTCAGTCATTTAAAGATAAAGAAAGCATGATAAAAGACAGCTGTAGTGAGGAGAAGACAAAAAGAAATCAAGGGAAGGAAGACAGGGATGACGGTACAATGGATATATATTGACAGACTGAGAAAATTGGGGCTCAGGGCTCATGCAGAGAGAAGAGAAGGGAGAATCAAGTTTCAAACTGACTGTAAGAATAATACAGCTTTACTGATATTTCCTTAGGTTTCAAGCTGGGATTGCCACTGTGGACTGAATCAAGACTAAATAGGGAACAGAGAGATGTAGGAAACTCACTGGTGCCCTGTATGACCTACTGAGACTGTGAGTAGATGGTGCCCAAGAGCCAGCCACCTCCCTCACATAGTGTCGTCAAGGATGTAAATGCCTGTCCTCTTGACAGCTTCCTAATGCACTATGGCAGTACTGATGGAGATATAAAAGCTGGAGGAAGCTCAAAAAGTGTGAGGGGGAGATGTTCGCCACTTGACCTCAGTAAGTTAACTCAGGTCTCTGCAATGGTGATTTAAGGGATGCAGACACTGCTATTGGATACTGTCAGTCACACCTAAGAGTCTGAAGGTTAGTGATCCTTCAAAGGTGATTTAAATACTGGACACTATTGAGTTTTCCCCTGGGGAATACCAAAAAGGGTATTTGTCAGTGTTGATCCCAAGGGCGTTCGTGAGCAAAGAATGTGAGGGATAAACATTTTGCCCTCTACAGCACTAGAGGTGCCATTATTCTGCCTCTGGATTTGCTCCTGGACAGCTTAACGTATTCTCTCTCATGTTTCATGGCAATGCTATGATTTATTTGGGCTGATGACAGAGGAAGATTTATGATTATATTTCCGGAACATCTAGTGCAGAAAAAGCACTGAAAACAGAACAGAGGAGTTAAGCTGTGCATCCCAGCAGCCTTTACTTGGTCCCTCTTGAAACCGAAAACAAGCACAGAGAATGACTTTAGCTGAATTCACTGCAAGGTATAGGGAGTGCTGTGGGAGCGGGGTGAGCTGTTCAGCCTGTTTATAGAGAATACCGGCTTTCAAATTTTGATTCCTTACTTTGTGCTGGGTAGTGAGCCCTCCATGCTAGCAATGGCAAGTGTCAAGCAGCTGAGATCAATCAGGCATGATCAGAATTACGATTTGATTGTTCAGGGACAATGTCAGCAACACATTATAAGAACCTGTCAAAGAAAACAAAAAGTTTCTGCCTTGAGGGGTTGTTTCTCAACAATCTCCAGCTCATCTGACCCCAGATTTCAACACTAACACATCCTAATATACCCTCTAGACACCCACTAAATTTCACAGTGTTTGAAATAAGCGGTGATTTTAGAGCACCTTTAAACAGAAACAAATTCCCATCCTTAATCATAGCAAAGCTTTTGGGGTTTTTTTCCCCTGTGTGTGGCTACAATAAACCAAGCTAAATTAAAGGCTGATGCAAGCAACAGCAAATTAAATTTAAAATCAGTAAGAGAATAACTGATTTTGCTTCTTACTATTGCTGTTATATATAGGGACACACAGATTGTAAATTATATGCAGAGCAAATTGCCATCCATTAATTGAAATGCCAGATAACCAGTCTGTGAGATTTACCCCCCGCCCCTGATTAGCTATTTGCTCTCCTACTCTTGGGTGGGGCGGGGGGAGAAAAAAGAACTGACACCTCATTTCAACCCTTTGCTCAAATATAGCACATTTCCAGGGGACGTGATTTGGCATTCTTCTCTCTGCATTGTGACACAGCAAATGGATATTAAAACCGCGACCTGATGATTGTCTTGAGATGTTGTGATACCTGATGAATATAAACAAGCAGCCGTAAGCATGCCTTGGAAGAGCTAGCAATGTATAAAATAACTATTTTGTCAGTATTTTCTGCAACATAAAAACACCTTCTGGTGAGGGGTGGTGAAGAGCTCCTCAGCATTTTCAGCCTTTTCTCTGAGCTGGCAGAAGGAACAGCGAGACATAGTGAAAAGTGAAGAAGCACTTTGCTCTGCAAAGTATTTAGAACAAGATGGACAGTGAAAGAAAAAGGTTGGGTAAGGAGAAGCTGCAACATTTGGTTCTCATGAAATCCTCAAAGTGAGAGGGAATGTCTGCTGAAAGGGATGATTCCTGCCCTTGCACAGGCTGCAAGATGCTCCATGACGGGGAGATATGGTTTGCCACAGGCTCTGCCTGCTCCATGTCTGGCTCCTCACCATCCTGCAACCAGCACCATGGAGCCACCAAGCACCGGGCAGACAGACCCCACTTTGGATGGTGTGTGGCAAGCAGGACAGACACACCTCAGGCATGAGATAGCTCCTGCTCCTCTGGGTGTGTGATATAAGGAGCTGTGATAAGCCAGGGAAAGGACCTCCTCGGAGGATCAGTGGGTTATACACCTTCCAGGACTTCTGCTCCTTCTGTAATTATTTAGGCCCAGCTTTTGATAACTTTAATAGAGCAACTCCTCATTATTTGCTCATGCAAACTTCAACAGTCACAGCATCAGAAAACCTGGGAACAAAATTCAGCTGTATAAACTGGACTCGGATCCAGAAATGTTAATGACTGTAGCAGAACAAAGCCCCAAAAATTTGTTCATTAAAAATAAAATTTGTTTTGTGCCTGCCTAACTCGTTCTCTTTGCTCAACATACTTCTTATTTAACTGGATTTACATGACTTTTAAGTACTATAGATTTATATGAATCATCCATATCTATTTAACGCTGTTTGTTCGCATCCTTTCATTTTTCCTAACTCCCCTGACAAAAATGACACGGTCAAACCAACGAGAAAAAAAATCCCTGCCATTGATAATTACCACACAGTTCTTTCAGTTGAGAAAAATCCTGCACCATTTACTGCCTACTGAGACGCAATCAAAATTAAATGGGTGGAAATAACTCTGAAGTGGCAGCTTTAAGCTCTAGCAAAGGAGCGCAGGGTCTTATTTTCATGACAACACAGAAAATGGCCTTCTGGGTCAAACTAATCGTCCATTTCATCTCCAACAGTGGCAATAGGAAATGTTGTTTGGGGACAACTCGTGACCCTGCCTGTCCGCAGGCCATCCCCTTCACATTCCTCCAGCACCTGCCACTGCACCGAGGATGTCAGCAAGCACATTCCTGCCTCTTCCTTCCAGTATCTGTTTGTGGACCTGCTGTCCTGGAATTTGTCTGCTTTCGCCTTTTGTAACTTGCTGGTACTGTGGGTTTCTACAGCCTCCTGTAACAGCAGACTGCAGAAGGCAGAGCAGGTAGTGACCTGCTGTATTAAAAAAATGACTTACTTTTTAGGTTTTAAACTGCTCTGCAACTAGTTTCAGTGATTGCGTATAGGACAACGCAGGACTTGGCAAATAACAATCCAGTATTTGCTTTACTCGTGGCCTTCAGGATTTTATAAACCTTGACCATATCCCACTCAGCCAAGGGGGGAATAAGATCATGAGAAGTCCCAGCCCTTTCTGTTTCCCTGTAATAACAAGGGCTCTATCCCCTTAATCATCTTAGCTGCTTTTCTCTGCATGTTCTCTGATTTCCCTATATCTTTCTTAAAATGTGTAAATAGGATTGTACACAGTGTTCAAGATGTGGATGCGCCAAGGTTTTATATTTTCTGGTTTGTTCTTACCATCCTTCCTGAGAACACACAAAATTTTGTTGGCATTTTTAACTGCTGTTGCATTTTGAGCAGATGAGTTCAGAGACCCCCAGGTCTCTTTCCTGAGCTGCAGCTGCCAGTTTTGAGTTCAGCGCTGCGTGAGCACGGCTTAGATTATTCTCCCTAGATGCACTATATAACTACACAGGGGCTCATCTGCCACTTTTTACCGCACTTGCTCAGCTGTGCCTTGCCTTTCTGGGGCTCCTTGCCACATGTGGGTGCGTCACTTGAGTCCCTGAAGGAGTTCAGTATCATTTGCAAGCTGAGACATATTTCTGTACCCCTTCCTTCTGCGGGTCACTGATGAAGATCTTAAATAAAACTCATTCCCTACGAGATGCTACCGCTCACTATTCTTCATCCTGAAAAGTGACAACGAATCCCTTTGCTCCTTACCCTTTCCATTCATATAAGCATCAGTCCCATGGCAACTTCTTTTCCTCAGTAGCATTCTGCTAGGCATCTTGTCAGGGGGTTGTCAAAAACCTGAAAAAAATATCTATTTGCTATATAGATAACTTGTACAACTTCAGAAAGCCAGTGAGGCAGGATTTCCCTTTACAGGATTTACTGAGCAGTGGGAAGGTGAGAGGGGGGCTCCTTCAGATATCAACTCAATCCTTTGCATGTCTACCTAGGGCAGAAAAACTTAGACCAAAACAGCCTGAGGGAAGAGATGCGGTGGAATCTGCAATAAATCAAAACTGATCTACTTTGGATAGACCAAAACAAAGTCCAGTGCCTGCAGAAGCCTTCTCAGTGTGGAAACCTTCTCTACTACAGGCTCCAGGCTAGCTAGCTAGTAAGGAGCTCTGATTTTGAACAACAGCCACAAGATCAATGTCATACTTTCCAAAAGAACAGGCAAGTTTGGAGCGGATAACTCTGTCCTGTCCCCCTCCCTCAACTATCTGAAAAGCAGCAGACTTAAAGGTTTGCTCTGCAGAGCTTCTGGACCGGACCCTCTGGAGCTATTTCTGCAACCCCAGGTAATGGATCCTCATACATTTAGTTTCACTGGTCAGTTTTTGACTGGTTTTCTGAGGGAGAGGAGGTCGTCCACCGAAAGCAGACAGCAAGGTAGCTGCAGGCTATCATCAGCCAGGAAGGTG
This sequence comes from Stercorarius parasiticus, assembly GCA_013396915.1. Lineage (NCBI taxonomy): Eukaryota > Metazoa > Chordata > Aves > Charadriiformes > Stercorariidae > Stercorarius > Stercorarius parasiticus. The sequence continues at coordinate 109,681 of VWZL01003634.1, forward strand.
AGTCTGGATCTTGACACTTTTCCCCCAGATTGAGCACCTTTTTTAAGCTGTGGGGCTTGCAGTGAAGTACTGCTTAACACTGAAGTCAAGTCCTCTTCCCTTAAAACAAACGTTGGTAGCAGAATCCAAGCCCTGATTTTAAATTGGCCTTTCTTGCACCACCATCCTAATACTTTCTAAAGTAGAACACATGTACATGGTATAAAACTTTGGAAAAAAATGTGGATTAGATCGGGAACCAATTAATAGTTCACCAATGCAGGACTGTCAGATTTATTTGCACAGCACCAGAAGTTTGTGGGCTAAGCTCACCTAGGATTAAAAGAATAGTAATAACCTAAAGTCTGCTGTATGTGAAGCTCCCACAAACCTGATTTTTAAGTTTACACTTCTTTTCTCCCTTTCATTAAGCTTGGTATTATTTATTAATTTCATGATACATTAAAGGCTTTATTAACATGAATCCTCTTCAGTATAAATGGATCTCTTCCACAGAAAGGCATAATGCAGGTTCTTGTTCTATTTATATATATACACATTAATAATTATATTTGACATGGGAATGATTTCAAAATAATGTTTCATTTTATAGTACACTATATCCCTGCAATCATATTTATAAATGTGTGATGTAGCATTATTGCACTGTTCTACCAAGTTTACCAGGAAAAAGTCAGAGAACTGAGTGTGTCATCTACATTAAACATACATTTTCCTTAACTAGAAGTGTTCTTTCTATTAAGTTGTGTAAAAGTTCACAAAGAAACATAAGCAACAAAGAGAATACTTTTCACTAGCAAATATTAGTATTTTATTACAATATTGCAATAGTAAAATTATTGCAGATTTCCTTAATGGTCAAACTAAGTTGTACACCTCCAAATAAAGGTGATATAGGAGATGTACGTGTCTACTGCATTTGGTAACAAGGTGAGAGGTGATGGGTTGTGGATGCCATGAGCCACTGCTGTAGCAAGACGTTCATTTATTTCGCCTAAAGAGAAGTTTGAGCACAGTGAAGCACATTTGTCTTCAAGCTCATTGATTTGCTGCCTTGTATTGCAATGTATCTTTGCAAAAGAATATTTGATGGTCAGGGTTCTTTCCAAAAATAACATGTTTTCACTGCAATAAAGGTAAAGAGGAGACATATAAGGGTATGTTTAAGCTAGGCCATTTCTGGATTTCTGAACAGGAGCAGGTTGCAGGTTGGTAGCTCCCGGAGGCAGCCTAGACCAACTGGTTTCATCAGAAGTCCTGTTCTGCCCTGTTCAAACCTGGTATCAATTTTACCTCTGTTTTCAGTGGCATCAGAATAAAACCTTTCATCCTCATGTCCTTCTTAGGAGCTGAGGTTTGCTTGGCAGCTCTTGACATTTCAAGGAGCAAGCTGTAGGCCTTATGCCTCCAGGCAGAAGGCACTCAGATGACTCCAAAAGAGCAAGTAAATGGTTTGCAAGGGAGAGTCGAGGTCTTTTACACTGCTGATTTTTCTGTAATTTCAGAGTATACGACCACAAACTGACCTGCAAATACGGCACAGAATTTCCCAACAACAGCTCCCACTTATTCTTGGACTTTTGCAGAGGTCAGGTAGATTCATGCTTATTTTTAACCTGGCAATACTTTTTTTTTTGTGCTATGTTCTGCATACTTCATAGTTTGTCTTGTACTTTTAAGATCTGAGGGAATGAGGAAAGCTAGTGAAGTAAATCCATGCTGGGGAAAAGCCATCCCTTGATATACAGAACTGACTGCATTTTTTGACACAGGGATGGCTGTTCTGCTTAGCTGCTGAATGGTCAGAAATAATATTCACCTGAAAAACTATCAAGTGCAAACCTCTGCCAGAGCACAAATAATTTAAAACTGTGAGTTTAGGATTTTCAGTGGTGGCTGAGAAGACAGATACCCAATTCCTATTAGGTTTAAGGGAAAGCTAATTTCCTTCAGAAACCTGTTTGTAGGTTAGGGTGTAATGGTTGTGCTAATACTTAGCTACACCATAGAAGATAAAATGTTCTGGACTGTTTGGAGATAAAATTAAGTTACTTTGTTCAATGCCCCTGCCTTTTTTCTCTGAAAAGGTAAATCAGCTAAACAATTGACTTTTTCATAGGTATGATTTCTTTAAAATGTCATAAGGTGGTAGAAAATCTAACAAAAATTACCCAAGAATTTATCTTAATTCCTGTTAATGATATTCACTGCTTTCCCACTAAGTAGGCCAGATATATTTGCACTATAAAGAACAGGACCATAATGCTAAAACCATGTGAAACTACATGTTTTTCATCTTTGCTGAAGAGAGAAACGAGCAGGTAAAGAAGCAATGTGCCAAATTTTGCTCTCAAATTTTGTAGTGAGGCAAAGGTAAAGACAAAGATAAAGAAGATCTCTCTTCTCACACACAGACATTAACATCACTTTTTTCTTTTCTGATGGTGAACAAAATTTGCTATTAGAAGAGAGAAGAGTGCATCTGATAGCCCCAGGAGGGGAGATGAACAGCAGAAACAGGTATGTACAGAAACTTGTGGGCAAGATGAGGTTGGGAAGAAGGTGATAGGAATGCAAGAAGGTAGAAATGGATGGGAGTGTCCTGACTGGCAGGAATCAAAGCTGGAGGAAAGCAAGAATCATGGGGAAGATTTTGGAATAAAGGGGGAGGCTGAATTGGTGAGAGCCACAGACTAGATTTTTTGTACCTAATAGAAAAGCCAGGGTGAGACGGGATGTGTGGAGATAGAAACAGACTGGTCTCTAGTCACTGAACAAAACTCTGCTACAGCATCTGTAGAGAAATCTGCTTTTCCTGAATCTCCTCACTGAAACCTGTTGATAGGAATGTGTGGTATTAACTTCATGTAATGGCAGATCCATCTAAACACGCCATCATCTACACTGTTAGCTAAAGAATTAGAGATCTGTGTGAAAGTGTAAGATCGCCAACATGACAAAAACTTATATGGAGGTCAGTGTAGGTTTACAGATGAAAATAACCAATTTTTTGTTTGGCAATTTTGCTCTTCTCATATAGATATTTTGTTGTGGAACACAGTAAATGATATTTAGGAGTAGGGAGTCTATATCAGGAGCTTTGCTGGGAGAACTGTTTTGGCCAGTTTCCCCATGCAGACAAGCCCCCCCCAGCCTTCGTGCACAACAAGGAGAATATTGCACAGAGATTCTGTAAGGACAAATTCGATACAATCTGCAAAGCATTAAGGCCCAAATCCTGTTTCTGTGTACCTGGAATCAATGGGCACTAGGTGTTTAAATGCCTATGAGGATCTAGGGAACAGCTGCTCATATACTGGATTCCAGTCCAGATACTGATGGTGAGAAAATTTACTCACATGTCGCCATGATACCAGGAGTGACAGGTAGAACTCCTTTCGCTGAAGTTTAGGTACCCACAGCACACACAGAACTAGCTGCTGAGGTTCCCACTATAGTCAGAGAAGGTCTTGTAAACAGTTCATGGTGTTTCGGGTGCAATTCATCTGACCAAACCTAAGTATCTGTTTTAGGAGGGGATGAATCAAGTTTTAAACCCCACCTGTCAGAGTAAGTAGCTCTCTCCTGACTACAAAGGGAGTCTAGGACAACTAGCTCAGATGCAAACACCCCTGCCATAGACAGCCACACACAGCCTCTGGAGATACTTTTACATTTCTATGGGGAGCCATATATCTCTTACCATTCCCCAGGATGCTGAGATGATCGTTCTGCAACTGGCAGGGCAGGGAGGTGACACTGAAGAGCAGCTGAACCTTCCCAGCTCCAGCCTGCGAAAGCAGCGCTGCAGGAAGAGCTTCTTGCCGAACGAAGGGCTGTGCCAGTCAGACATGCGGGGTGAAGGGATTAGATCTTCAGGGAACGGTTGCAGAATTTCACTGGAGCACGAAGGAGGCTTTCAGATGATCTGGAAAAGCAGGAGCTGACACATTCCTTTGTGCTGAAGCCGGGAGGTATGGACAAGCTGCGTGCACAGATGGTGCTCTGGCTGCTGATCTCGTCACGGTGTGTAATCACAGAGGAGTTAGCCTTCCAAACATGCCAAACCCCTACCCACTTTTTCCCGGAGCCTCTTCCCATCCCCTCTCCTCCATCCTAAAATACTCCTAGCAATTAAAATGCCATCAATCTCTGCAAAATGTGGGTGTGAATCACGGGCAATTAACAAAGGAAAGCAAAGAGTTCATTTAGAAAACTGCCAGTTCAATTCTGAGTGGGAGGCAGACTTTTTAGAAAAGTATTAGAGCACTTTTTCAACCTTGTGAAGCTTGGCTGACAAGCTTGACTTGTTCACAAATGGAGCCGCCAGTCAAAAACGGGATGGTAAAATTTCACTATAGCAGTAGATGTGGCACCTGTAATGGAAAGTATCCTGTTGACGTATCAGCAAGGAAGAAGACGGAGCGGTTGAAACTCTTCACATTTCTGGATGTTAGCATATGAATCATATGATTACAGTTTGAGAAGAGGGCTGTACAGGTTTGCTGCATTTAGCCTAAAACAGATGTCCTTCAGAAGTTCCAAAACTGTGACAGAGTGCACAAAAGAAACAGCAGGGACTTAATTTTTAAAATGACTTGAGGTGATAATAAGTATGGAAAATGTTCCTTTATCACACCTTCAGCAACTGAAGTAATTTCTCAAGGAGAAAAAATGCTTACAAATGAAATCCATGAATTTACTGCTATGTATTGTTACCAAATGGCATTATTCCATCAAATGCCACACAGAGGTACAGAATGACTCTGGATGAAGCCAGTGAGTGGTTTAGCACAGCCTGCAAATTCTGTGTAAATGTGAAAAACTGAACTGAAATAACATGCTGAAAACTTAGGAGAATTAGTTCACTTTCAACAACATGTGGGAAAGATACTCACTTGCCTCTTAGCGGTTGCATCACTGTCTCGTGAACTGCAAGTAATAAATGCATTTCTTTATGTCAGATGACACAGTTTCATAAATTGCTTGAAACTTTTTAATTGCAGTTTATATTTATGCTCACAATGAACATGATGTGTTTTACATGGCATTACATATCAGACAGAATTATCAGAAGGCCTGTTTTCATTCATGGATGCCATTTATTCAACAAAATAATTCCATTTGTGGTAGGTTACCCTGTCGATATTGATTCTTCCAAGCATCTCTTCAGGAACCTAGATGCCAACCATACCAACAATCATCTGCATCTTAATGTAGGCTGGCTGAGCAAGGGTCAAAAGATGACACATTTCCTTGAGCTTAAGAGCAACCCGAGAAAGTTCCTTTCTCATGAAAAGAGAATCAAATTGTAACCAAAAAAAAAGTCACATGGATATTTTTGAAAAATAAGCTCATTAAAATATATTTCTAAGTAATGCATAGTCAGTGGCATGGTCTATGCACTCTCTACAAGGAGAAGAAAACATATGTAAACTTTGTGATCAGTTTTCTATATTCTAAGAAATGTAACTTGGAGAGGGGCAAACACATCTAGGACAAACTTTTCCATCTTTCCAGCTTAGTTCTGTTTGTCTCAAAGACCATTCATTCAACGCTTCCGCAGATTTCATCGGCAAGTGGAAAACTGAGCTTAAAGACCATCCAATTAAGTCTTATGAACACACATAGCTTTTCAAAATTGTTATAAAGAATAATTTTTAGGTAAAGCAAAGGTTGAGTGGCATTGCTGCTTGTAACAGCCGAAGATTTCCAGAATTAGAAACAACTGACGTACAAGCAAGCATACAGCAAGCAGATATAGTTGACTCATTTTGGAAACCATTTAGAGATATATTGCTTTCCCAGCTACCGGAAACTGAGGACTGAAGTGTGTACGATATTCAAGCTCTAAGCTATATGTGAGAATCTATTTTCTATGATGAATGCTCTAAAAATAAACAGAGTATGCTTGCCTTGGGAACGTCTAAAACCTCTTTAGAAATGGCAACAACTGGTTGTATACCAAACTTTCAATATCTTAATGAAGTGTCACCTTCCACATTACATTTTGGAGTTTACAGAAATCTCTGTATTTAAAAAGAAATGGAATTAAGGAAAAAATAGGATTTTATGAGTTTGAAAAAAAATATGTCCAAAATGCGAGCAACACAAAATACTGTAAAATGGTTTATTCCTTGTATTTTTAAATCCAATTAAATGTTTGGTCAGCCTCTTGGAATTACGGATTACAGAAAGCAGATCGTAATAAAGGTTGAGTAGTTCTAGTGGAGGTTTGGTAATGAAAAGACCATAGAAAACCCTGTGAAGAAATGGCAATTTCTATTTTCTCTGCAGAGAAAGGATAGCATGGTGGTAAAGCAAATGAATGAGATGGCAAAATATATACTGAGAATATAAAGAAATACCAAGAATGTACTCATTGCATAAGGATCGCCAATTTGGGACACTGAATGAAGCAGTGGAGCTTAAAGAAAAATAATGTGGCTAGTTACTTAAAGACTGTATCATAGTTATGTAAACACAATCAGCTGTGTTGGTGTTAAATGGGTGACTTTAAACCTGACATTTCTTGGATGAGCTACTTGACTTTACAGTTTTAACTTTCTTTGAATGACACACGTGTGCGGCAATGTGCTAGATGCTTTGTGAAGACCATGTTTGGCACGCAGCGCTGGGCTCTGCAGCCCTGTCTTATGTGGAAATAGTGTCAAAACCCAGTCACAGTCTGTGAGCACACAGGCAATTGAAGCAAGCCTTTGGTGGTATTAGCTTTTGAACCAGCTGCACTAAACTGATTGTTTAACCAGCACTGGCCGTGAAGTACCGCTGTTAGCAACTTGAAGTTGGTACTTATACATATCTACCAATTTCTTACATTCCCTGCTGGCAAGTATTTATCCCCTTAGTCATCTAAAGCAGATTGATTACACTTATTTATGCATACAGCTATTTCTTATTACTGCATTTGAAAAAGACAGATAGGTAGAATTGAACCTGTGAGGCTGAACATAAACCGAAAAGGAACAAGAACAAATCACAGTTTATAAATGTATTCCAAAATGTTCACAGGTCTATATGAGTTGAAACTTCATTCTTTAGCTACTTAAACAATTTTGTTCTGGCCTTTTAAGCAAGAAATCTTGTATGATTTTACACTTTATGATCTCCGTGTTGGCCCCATATAAAAGATTCAGGACAGATATTCTCTCTCAAGGTCATGTTTTCAGGTATTATTGTTGTTCTTTCCATTTTATTTTTAAAGGACTGTCCACGATACATAGAATGCTCCATTCCCTAAAACCTGACTCACTCCAGGAAAATCCGCATGATGAAGGACTGGCAGAGTTTGGCTCAAGTGAGTGGCATGCAGCACGGCACTGCTTTGAAAGGTCAGTGCTCAAGGGGCAGTGGTTTCTTTTAAATTCAATCCTTACAGTAAATGAAATAAGGAGAACATTGTCTGGGGACAGGGGATGGGACAGCTGCTGCCTTTTCTGTTTTGCTGATATTCATCAAGCCTTATTTGTCACTACATCAAATCTGATGTTGGACAATTTATGGGCAAAGACTGGCAACTCTTTCCTAGCTCTATGATTGAAACTAAAGTCATTACTGCTTCAAGTCTGGGTGCTACATGCAGACCTTTCATTTGCTTCTGAGAACTGGTAAACTTCTGAGAAGCTGGCAGAAATGCTCATCATTCCCTCTGAAAAAACTCCGTGTCAGATGGAATTTGACAAGACAATTTTCTAACAGTGTAGAGAGTTAAACAGATACTGTCACAAGCAAGCTATGTATATCAAATTTCTTACACCCTGCCATACCTCCATAGGTGTGATTTAGAGTGGAAACAACCTAAGTCCAACATATTTTTTTCAAGCTGTTAAGCTAGGCTATCTGTATTTCACCTTAGTAGAGCAAAAGCTCATTTATAGGCTTGCCTTAAACAGGAAGCTGGGATTTAAAGTTCACGTAGCTCATTTATTTAGTGCAAGCCGACTTACACAGTCTAACTTACAGTCTATATCAAGACATAGGAAGAGTGTAGCCAGCAGGTTGAGAAGTGGCTATTCCCCTCAATTCACCAGTTGTGAGACCACATCTGAAGTACTGGGTCTAGTTTGGGGCTCCCAGTGCTAGAAAGACATTGGCAGACTGGAATAAGTCCAACAAAGGACCACCAAGATGATGGAGGCTGGACCACATAACTCTCAAAGTGGGACTGAGGGAACTGAGTTTGTTCAGCCTTAAAGAAGGCTAAAGGGAAATCTAACTACTGTCCACAACAGCAGTAACACAGGGCTAGGACAAGACGCATTTGGTACAAGCTGTAATATGGGAAACTCTGACTTGGTACAAAGAAATTCTGTATTACTGTGAGGGTTGTCAAATCCTGGGATGGGCTCCTCAGTGAGGGCAGTATCTCTCACTTTGGAGATACTCAGAACATGCCTGGACATAGCCTGGGGGAACCTGCTGCGTCTAGACCTGCTTTGAGCATGAGGGTGGACGAGGAGACCTCTGGAAGTCCTGTGCAACTTACATACTTCTGTGATTCAATGACTCTGGGCTTGTTACGGTTTATGGGATGTGGACTTAAGTGCACACAAAGAAAAATATCCACAGTGACTTCAGATGCGGTCACCCAGCATCACATTTCATACTGAACAGCATACTTGCCACTTGACTCTTTCTGCCCTTGATATTAGTGTTTTCATGGGCTTTTGGTTCAAGGTGGTGTTTATGGGGCCTTTCACTACCACTCTTTTATGAGCAATAAAAACTGCTGTTGTTTATTGGAAATGCATTCCCATGAAGAATCTCAGTTACGCCTGAACACAGAGTCACCTTGTAACAGGAAATAATCCCTTCTCTCCCTTGCATGGGAAGCCAACCCTTGCTGGCTTAACAGCTTATAGGAACTTGCACATCTTCTTGACTTTCTCTAGGAGTTTGGAAGTGAAAGTAAGGAACAGCTTTTCCTCAGCTATGGGATCCTCGGATGATTTGAGCTGGGCAGATTGTAAAGATTTGTAGCATTTCGCTACACTCTCCAAGACATTAGGAGCAGCAAAAATATATATTAAGCTAGAAAGAGTACATCAAGTAGAGCACAATAGCAACAACCCTGAGATGAGTGAAACGCCACTGTTGACTATTTGTAAGAGAAGGGAATGGAAGAACTGCAGGCTGTTACAGCCATATATTATACAAGTGCTCTAATTACTAAAACTCATGGCATGCATTTAAGTCTGCTGGTAGACCAAGAAAGAAATCCTACCATTAAATTGACTTGGGAAATGAAATAAACAGGGGTAGGAGAATTGAAACTCCTGGCTCTTTATTTAGTCATCAAAGAAAGCTATTTTGCAACAAGCTAGGAGCATTCCATTAACAGTCTCAGAAGTGCCGAAGGACTAAGAGTGAGGCCCTTCATGAAGAGATAGCCTGAATTAGTAAAGATCTAAGGGGGTTCTCAAGTCATATTTTGAATTTCAAAACAAACTGTAAATCGCTGAAGTTACTCCTTGATGTGCCATTTACATTCTGTGCTCTTGATAAGAGCATGCTATTGAGCTATAACCAAAGCAAGGAGCATTACCTTTGGCAAAGGAGGAGGTCTGGTACAGTCTCCTTTAGAAGAAAAGGGGGACAGAAGAGAGAAGATAGTGTTGCTGATCCTTGAAACTACCTGAAATATTAATGCAAATTTACCTTAAGTGATAGAAAGTAAAGGAGCATTCCTGTTCTGGATAGCAGCTTCTGTAGGGTTTGGGAAGAGAATTGTCCAAGTGTCAGTGCTGGAGACACAGAGCAAGAGAAGTCTCTCAGTTCCTATTCTTGGGAGCTAGAACTAGGGCTGAAGCACTGTTCAGGCCCTCCGACTATGCATTGAGAAGACCTTCCCTTGAATCTCAGAAGTTATACCTAGGAGACAGGCATCAGGCACACAGCAAAGTAGAACCTATTGATGGATTTAACGAAGCTAGGTTCTACCAGAAGGGCCGCAATGCTGGCTGGAGCCAGTCCTCAGTTAAGCTGGCTGGCAAGAGAGCTTTTTTGAAAGGTTGCTGAATATAGAACTAAATAAACAGCAGCTGTTGTCTTTACCTTTCAGCCTCGTAAATAAACGTGCAATCTTTTATTTTGCTCTTGACAGAATATGTAAATGCTTTACCCATCCTTACACCTGCCCTGGCAATATCCACTTCATCTTCTTATGGGGAAAGCAAATCTGTGCAAGCTGGGGTGCTTGTAGCAGGGATTCCCGGAGTTGTTTGAAGCAAAGGCATCCCCTTTACACTGCTCCAGAAGGCAGTTCGGGGAGTGGGAAAACTGGGAAGCAGGCGATTCCATCGGACCCGGCACAATCCCCCTTCCTCCAAACCCCTGGTTTTTTCCACGCCGGCACCGCTAAATGCGGCGCAGCCCACAGACCGCCACAGCGCGACCCGCAACCCCCTTCCCCGAGCCGGAGCCGCCTCTCGCCCTTCCTCCCTCCCTCCCGGAGTCGCGGCTCCCGAGCCCTTCCCCGGGCGGCGGGGCCGGGCCGCCCCGTCCCGCCCCGTCCCGCCCCCCCCGCGTCGTGCGGGG